>JAFHBV010000169.1:0-72564 GCA_019022785.1 Pseudomonodictys pantanalensis
ACGATATCTTGACCTTCGAACCGAGTTCAAGGGAAACAGCGATTTCGTGTTCTGTCATTCTCTGGAGGGCGCACCGTTGTCGGATTTGCTGTCCCAGTTGAATGCGTTCTACAGCAACCAAGCCAACGCCAAAGAAGTCGTGATCCTCGACTTCAATCACTTTTATGGCTCCGTTGACGGTGTCGCCTTCGACCACACAACCTTCGTTGCTACGCTAAGGCAGTCGCTTGGATCGTTGCTTACTCCAGCTTCGTTTGGAAATGACATTGTACTCAACGACCTTTGGGCGTCTCCGCATCGAGTCATCGCTCTCTACGCTGACAATGCCACTGCCCAAAGCAATGCAGATATCCTCTGGCCGGACTCCTCCATAGTATCGAATTGGCCAAACACGACCAGCCTTGCGACGTTGAAGACCACTTTGTATGATGAAGTTCCAACGATTGCACAGGCCAAGACCTTCTTCGTCCTCCAGGGGATTCTCACGCCTGATTCGAGCAGCATAATCGGGGGCATATTGTCGGGCAGTGATCAGAGCTTGTTGAGCATGGCTTCCGAAGTCAGACCCCTTCTTTGCACTTGGATCGAGGAAGATTGGGCGTCTCAAGGATTCAATATTGTGATCACCGATTGGTTTGATTTGACTCCCGAGTTTGTTGGGGCCATTATCAACGCCAACAAGACCAGTCCTCTATCCTAGCAAGTGTAGCTTCAATGGATGCGGCAAATTCGCTAGATCCTGTACATACGAATCCACCTAGGAACGAGGTCAGTAGTGTGGGAGTAACTGAGGGCAGTTAATTCGTTCTGGAGCAACGATATGCAAGTGTAAACAATGGAAGTTGTTCTGAAGTCGCATCCTGAGCCTGTTTACATGCGACTGGGAGCCTGAGATTCGATCGCATTATGATGTATAGTCGTGGGGAATTGAGGTGAGGGGCGGAGGCCACGAAGTTGGATTTCAAAAGGCTGCCTGTGTTCTGTGGAGCACGTTTGGGTGGAAAGACGCAAAATGTTGATAGCCTTATGTGAAAAGTTACCTTTCATGCCACGTGCGAGGCATTTCCCTCGGCTTTGTGTATTCCTGACAGTCCTCATTGAGCACTGTTGTAATTTGCGCTAAGCCGACTGGCTTCAACTTCCCTTGTTTGGCGCTTGAGGCGAGAGGGAGACATTCTACATGTGCTGGATATTTGTGCATATATGTTGTGGGTGGCGACCCGCCAACGTGCCTGTATCGCAATGGGAGTGGTGGGGTAGTGTGTCCGTATTTCGAAGACGGAGGTGTATGTTGGTAGACGTTTAAAAGCCCAGGGGACACGGATGCGCAATTATGGACTGCTCGTGGTCGGCGGGGGTGGCCTTTTCGGAAAGCCCAAGTGTGTAAGCATCCCATACCCTCAGATGTTTGGTTTTGGGCTGCACTCAAAGCGTGCGGGAATTATCAAGAATAGTTCTTCATGTGACCTTCCCGCGGCACCGGCCTGGGTACGCTTGCGTGCGCGTCGAAGTATTCGGCCCCTGTGAGAACCAACTCTACAATTCCCAAGTCGAAGAGTGACTGCGCACAGGGTCTCATCGAGCGGGCATATTCACTTCATTGATCAAGCGGTATCGGAAGCAACCGTTCGATGCACCAATTTAACTGGTCGTTTTCAAAAACATTTGGGCCTTGGAGAACTTCACGACTTTCGAAAGCTCTCGGAATCAGAATGCTACAGACGTCTCTGCTCTCATCAAATCAAGTCCACAACTCAAACGCCTCCGCATACTATCTCTCGATACGGCATCAGCAGGCTAGTTCCTGACAGTTATTCGTCTCCTAGCGTTCAGCAACTTGAGTCTACAATGGCTTCATGTACGCGCTGTGGATGGAAACTCGCCTGCGTAGACTCTTAAGAAGGACGGAAACGGCCAAGTCCAAGACATCATGACGCCTTTTGGTCGGAAGAGTAGCAAAGGTCCCGAAATGTTAGCGGAAGATACCATAGCGTCTGAGCCTTCTCTGGGATCTCGAGCCTTCGGGAATTATGGGTGGCTCGCTACGTCGTGGTAGACATGAAATTCCTTCCGCACTTCGACGTCGACATGGATATGGACACAGCCAAAATGTCAAGTTTCATGCGGTTTGTGGAACGAGCACCGAGAATAGCGAGACACTGGAGGAATCTCTCACATGGCAAGTCATAGTCGATACGTCAATTCTTCCATCTCCTGGAATGTAGGAAGCTTGTTGGGTACCCTAAAGTTAACAGATGGTGGAGCTGAAGGCCAGTATCAAAGGTAAATGTGGGAACCGAGAGTAACTAATGTGTTGCCCTCGACCATCCCCAAACATGACTACCTGTTTCCATCACCGTCTCCCACTCGTCCCCTGCCCGTTTCAGAAGCTGATACATCCTTATAGTAATAGACTTGAGCCACATTTGTGTATTGATGGCGTCCCCGACCATTCCACCGCTGCCATCAGCGCAGCAGTTGATGTCGGTGTTAATGTTATAGCAATTTGTTATCATGGGCCAGTCGCCGGAGCATAGATGCCAGTCGGATCCGGAAAGGTTAATGCAGCATTCTTCGGGTGGGTCGGCGTTGCCAAAGCCTGCAAGGGGACAGTCTGAGGGCTGAACTTTGGAGAGGAAGTCGTCTCGTCGACGGAGCTTGTCAGATAGCGGAAGAGTGTGGTATAGCGGGATAGAGAGGAGTGGTTGCGAGCGGAGGACTGAGCTTGAGCATGTAGTGGGCCTGATGCTCTGCTGCAGGACATCTTTTTCTGGAAGAATGCTCAATAGTGTTTGGAGATACACACATTCTTAGAACCTACCTGCGGGACCCTCTATGCTTGCCTTCACGACGAATGCGATAATCAGAGTCAAGGACCAAACCAGGGCTTAATGAGGATTAGGTCCGCGGTTAGGGCTAATGCTGAAGTATTTCATTTAAAATGGAGATGGTCTAGATTGTACATACCCCCCTTACCTTCACAGCCAAGACCCTAAGCAAGCGGGAATTAAAGTAAGATTCTCCGCAGTGCACATCCAAACGGACTTCCATCATTCCTCCAGTTCCTCATTATCTACCATCGAAATCTTAAAGCGACTTACAAATAGGATGAAAAGGACTTATAAGGTGAGTCGTGTTCTTCCACTGCAAGGTGCCAATACTTAGATACTGCAGACCGCTCTTCGACTCCTTGATGCCAGACGACGGACAGCAAGGCCAAAGGAAGCCCCTAGGATTGAGGATAACCACCATGGGGGAGCTGTTAAACCATCCTTTCGCGGAACGCCCAGTCTAACGGGAATGCGGCGGTGGCTGGAACTTTCGGGGCATTCGGTATCAGTCTGCTAAGTCCATTTAGTCAAGAAAATATACTGACGAGTCCCATCGCTAGGATGGCGACATTGATGATCTGAAAGTCATACATATTGCGGGGACGAAAGGAAAGGGAAGCACATGCGCTTTCGTTCGCTCATTCCTCGGAGCCCACGGCGCCCGGACCGGGTTTCCACTAAAAGTTGGAATGTACACATCACCGGACTTAAGATGTATTCGCGAAAGAATCCAAATTAACGAGCAACCGATTGGAAAGGGGCCGTTCACAAAATATTTCTTCGAGGTTTGGGACCGGCTCTCTTCAGAACAAGAAGACGTGATGGCTGGAAAGGGGGAAATGCCTCGATTCCTTCAATTCTTAGCGCTCCCAGCGCTTCATACCTTTATTCGGGAAGAGGTGGAAGCAACCATTTGTGAGACCCATAATGGCGGAGAGTATGACGCTACGAATGTCGTCCGCAAGCCAGTTGCTACCGGCATCACGTCTATTGGACTAGATCACATCGCTCAGCTGGGACCTACCATTGAAAACATTGCTTGGCACAAGGCAGGGATATTCAAACCGGAAACGCCCGCATTCTCAGCTACTCAAGAACCAGCAGTTGCAGCAATGCTACAAGCTCGAGCTGCAAAGAAAGGAGTGGAGCTGAAATTCGTGGAGGTCGATGCTTCGCTGCCGAGTAATGCACCAGCGCTTCAAGTCCCGGTGCAAAGAGTGAATTGCTCTTTAGCCCTTGCTCTCGCGGGCGTGTTTCTAGAGCGCACGTCGCTTTCAGAGAATCACCATCTATCTCGGCGTGATGTTGTTCAGGGCATTGAGGGGTTTACTTGGCCGGGCAGGTTTGAAAACATTCAGGATGAGAGCAGTAAATGGTTTCTTGACAAGACGCACAACGAGTTGAGCGTCAAGCAAGCTGCCCAGTGGTTCTGCAAAATGACGACCGAAACACAATGGTACGTATACACCCCGATTTACTCTAGCAAGACTAAGAAACTAGTGGGGATGAGCCTCACCCCTTACGCATCCTTATATATACCCATTTCTCTGAAGAACGAGATGGTGTAGCTATGCTCGAAACTCTAGCAAATGCTCTGATAGGGGGTGGCGTGCGACCGCACTATATCATTTTCACCACTTATCAGGAAAGACTGGACGGCACGACAAGAATTGGTGAGTGTCCGATATGCTCTTGATCCATTCACCCTTCTTTTAATGTAGATTAGACAAGACCTTGAAGACACCGGAAGCACCGTTTCCAGACCTTCTGGAACTATACTCGAACCTTTGGATGGAAAAAGATCCTGAAGCGGTCGTTGTACGTTAGGATACGATTGAAGGAGCCTTGAACTTCGCGAAAAACATTGGCGAACAACATAATGGAATGGAAACATTTGTAACTGGGAGTCTTCATCTGGTCGGTGGCGCCCTCAACCTATTGCGGCCGCTCGAATGAGAGTTGCATTCCAGAGGTACGGGGTAATAGGAAAGTCCACGTATAGAATAGGTGCCCAATTCTCGGTCATTGAATTGGCTGGTATTCATCAATGAGCTCCATGGGTAGGGAGAGACGAAAGTTCGGATCCCGCTCAATCGTGTCCTTCAAATCTCCTATAATGTAGCTGCCCTAAGAGCACGACTCAGTCGTCTCCTCACCTGCTCCAAGCGTATCATGGCGTCGCCCCACGGTGGCTTCAGAGGCATGGCTCTACGGTAGAGCAAAATTGGTCAAGTGGTCCGTAGCTATGTCCACTCCATGCCCGCTGTGTGAGACCCTCCCACCAGACTCTGCCCTAGACGCCACTCTTTGTGTTCTTCTTCAACGTGCTGAAGCGGTATTTGGTTTATATATATATAGGTTATGCTGTGCTTGAGAAGCATGAAGGCGTGATGGGTCGGAGGGATCAACGGCGGGGTCTGCGAAGCTGGAGGGCGGCGCGATGGTTGGTCTCTATAGCATGGAAGCTTCCACCTTAGGTATGTTCATCCTTGCGCTGCATCTCGAAGTTGTACGACGGCTGTGTCGGAAGCTACTTCCCTTCAACTAACCGAATGAAGGACTTGCTTAAGCTACTACGTTGGGCTGAAGCCTAGTGGCGTTCCCGAACGTTCCACCCCTGCAAGTCGAAGTTCACGCCCATACTGCACAATTGAAATAGCGGAGTGTTGCACAGCGAGACCAAGTAACGCGAAATGGGCTGTGCAACGTAAACCAAAAACCCTGACACAACCCGAAAATCTTATTAGAGCTAGCCATTATCTCTGGATCAAACTCAAATATCACCAGCACTCATGAATATGTCTGCGGATTGCCTTCCTTGCGGATCGGCCAGCGGATTTTGACGCCAAATGATCCCAGAAACGCCATACAACGAAAGCAGCAAGCTCTGTGACATAAAAGCCGATGTTCAAGACAATGAAGACGTTCAAGATCGGTATTTTTACGCGCTCGTGCCGACGATAGTCTTTCTACGTGGCCGAGTATTTGCTGAAGAACGCGTGAAGGAGTATTCTGATGGAGCTGGCCTGTCTCGTTGCTATGTACGGTTACGCAAGCTTGGGATATGCTGCTTCGACTTCATCGCGGACGAGAACGGATACCCAGTGCACGGCCTATAGGTGCTTTCCCACACTCGCCATAGGGTCAAGCTATTGGCCTTGATATGGAACTGGCACGTAAACGAGCCATTCTCTGCGACAATTCGACGCAGCGACTTCAAAACTGTTCCGGATCTATCGCAGCACATCACGGCCGTCAATAGTTCAATGAACAGATACAACACTACCCTCAGCTGGAGACGGTGTGCTTTTTCTCGTGCAAAAGTGGATCAGGCCACAAGTACCCGACGGGAATTGACTGAAGGCGGCGCAGTATACGCAATATAGGGTGGCGCCTAGATGAAGGAAACAGCACCAGAGCTGTTCGGCGCAAATTCGGAAATTGTATCTCAAAAGACCAGGCTACCCTCTGGTCAACAGGATGCCAACAGCCAGTGGCTGTCTGAAAAGAAGATATGGGAATGGGCTTGCCTCGGATATCAGTGGCGACAGCGAGTACAGCCAGGGCAAGCCGAGAATTGCTGGAGGACCTGGACCTTCTGTGTTGCCGCACGAGCAATTGGTTGATACCGATATTGAATTGCAGAGGCATGCCGCTCGATCTGTCACTCAAGTCCAGACCATCAAATTCCTGTCTGTTGACCTTCGAAGCGAGTGCGAACCACCAGACCCATCAGACGATTTGCAACATCCAACACTTCTCAGCAGCGCCCCTTTCACACAATCTTACTCGCTCATGCACCCCGTGACGGATTTTCACTTCATCCAAGACGAGCACTCGCAGCACCACGTGCGCCAGCACTCCCGAGTCACGACGAACAGCTGCCGAACAATTCTCGAAGCGGCAGCATCATCAGGCGGGGATCTAGCCGCAACCCCGTAATGGCATCGATCTCACGCGGATCTTCCAAATTGAGCATCTCTCCTGCACGTCAGTGCTCATTCTGTGCGTTGGCACTCTTTTTGTCATCCTCATCTGCGGCATCATGACACCGTGTGCGCATCTCCGCTCACCCAAGACTCTGGCGCCTTGAGATTGAATGCCCAAAACATACCACGCATTGACCTCTTACAGATCCTGAGGCACTGAAGCTTGTGTAACTGTATCAAGCCCGCTCGCTAAAGACGCCCAGCGAGCCGGACGTACCGGGACCTACATTACGTCAGACATCGCGACCTTCAGTTTGACTCGCTGGCCCTTCGCTTAGGTATGCGACGGCGAACATGACAACGAACAGAAAGTTGTCCCTCTTTTATCCTTCGGCCGAGGGATGCTTGCTCGGTAGTTTCGTGGGGTACCAGGGGTCTCCCTCGGGATGAAACGGGTCTGAGACGCCACACCTTGAGACAGCCTGAGGCGCACCACTCACAAGCTTTATACAGAAGATCTTGCTTGAGGCATCGCGAACGCATTCATGTGCGGCTCAGATGTGCTCCTCATGTTGTGTCACGTCGATAATTGATGCCGCGTTTGCATGCCGTGCCTGAGGACCAACGATTTGAAGGTTTTCGAGGGCGGTGGTTGGGTTCCTCCCACGCGGTCCTTGATTTTTGTCATCATCTTTCGAGAACTGCGTGCTTCATGCGTAGTACCTGCATCTTGGGTTCATCCAGAGTTTCTCATAGATAGCAGATCGACAAACGAAAAAGAGGAGGTTTGCACCGCTGGTCGTCTTGGTTCCACGTCGGCGTCACGATGCTCTACCTGTAGAGAGACGGGTTCTCCACACCACACTCTTTCACAATACCATCTGGCGGGCCAGCATGTAACGGCGACTCGAATTTCTTTACCACACTCGTTTTTAACACACTCGTTCGCTTCCACTTCGTTCGTTCTCTGTCCCCTCACACAGTCCATATCTCCTAATCCAATCATCCGGCCAGGAAGCCCGCAGCTTTCCACCCTTTCACCATGGACTTTGTCGATTTCGACGACCCCGATCCAATGCCAACGGGCAATCCGATCGACAAGACGGGAGGAGGCTTTGGCCTGGGCATGCATAACAACTTCACCTGGCCGAGTTTCGGGGGTAACTCGCGCTTCCGCAACGACGACAATAACACACAGGCGCCTGTCCTGCTGGGACTGGGCGGCACACTACTACTGCTCTCGATACTGATTCTCGTCGCGCGGTTATGGTCGCGATGTCGACCTATATATCGACTGAAGATAGATGACTGGACCGCCATCGGCGCAACGGTACGTTTCCACGCACACATTCCCCCCCGACCTCGGTAGCACCCAAATCCTAACACAACGCACATAGTTCCTAGCCATAGTCGAATACCTCATCCTTTCTGTCAGCGTAATCTACGGCTTTGGCCGCCGCGCGCGCTTCGTCTCCTTCAGCCGGCGCCGCGACTGCCTCCGCCTAATCTTCTTCTCGCAATTCTTCTGGTACTGGGCCGTAACCCTGGTCAAGCTCTCCGTCGCCTTCCTCCTGCTGCGACTCAAGCGCACAAAGCCCTGGCGCTACTTCCTCTACTTCATCATCGCGCTCATCCTCATCTTCGGCAGCATTCAAACCCTCTTCCTCTTTCTACAATGCCGGCCCTTCAGCGTGTACTGGGACCCCAGCGTGTTCCGCACGCACGAAGTCAAGTGCTTCAGGAGAAGTGTGATCAACGGGAACATTGTCGCGTTTAGCGGCGTACATGTAGCCGTCGATGTAGTGTTTAGCTTCATCCCTATTACGTTTATACGGAAACTGAGTAGACCGACGGCGGAGAAGATTTTCATGTGTGTGCTTATGGGGCTGGGGCTGTTTGCCAGCTGTGCAGCGATTGTGCGCACGATGCAGCTCCAGGGATACTACACTGGGGGCGATATTTTCAGGTCGAATGTGAATATCTCGCTGTATGCGATACTGGAGCTGCATTTTGCTCTTCTTGCGGCGAGTGCGCCCACGCTGAAGGCGTTTGCGGAACAGGGACTTGTGAGGCTTGGGCAGTTTTTTTATGATGAGAAGAGTGAGGAGGTGGCAAGGGGGCAGTTGGTAGATTTTGGGTTGTTGGGAGAGGGGGATGTTTTGGGACGGGAGGAGATGGGGAGAAGGCCGAGTGAGGCGCGTGCGAATATTCCTGGGAGTTTGCAGAGTGGGAAGGGTGGCGGTGCGGGCTTGAAGATTTTAACGAAAGAGAGGAAGGTTATTGATGAGTTTGGGGATACGGTTGTTGATGAGAAAGAGAAAGAAAACGAGGGTTTAGCTGCGGAAAAGGACGTTGTGGAAAAAGGTGGTGAAGTGAGGACTATGACGGCATTTGTGGATCGGAAGGACGAGGACAGGATACAGAAAGAGATCGAGGATATGTTTGAGAAGGAGAAAACGGAGGGCAAGGGATGGCTCTAAGTCCTGATGAACTCGGCGCCAATACTTCAACGTGAAGGGGTCAACGACTACCTTGCTCTAGTCACGGAACTGCGAAACCCACGGTCCAACGGTACCGTCGACTGAAAGACTAAGACCGCGCCGCGGTACTTGTGCGGAGTGCGCGAGAACAGAGAGGATATGGATGATATTTTGCGATTTGTAGATGAGAAAGTTGGGGCTGGACCGGTCTGCTTTTGTGGGTAGCAGCATCAATTCGAAGAAACGGAGCCTGACAGTTGTCCACGGCAGCAATACACGTAGGACCCATAGTATCAGTATACCAATAGACCAATCCTTGATTGAAGCGAAAGTGGTATCATATGTCCCATGCCATCCACGTGTCATTCGATAACTGCATTCATTCACGTGCCATCAAGCATCAAGCGTCTAGACCTCCAGGGCCAAATCACTCAAATGAGCTTCACTGAGCCCGAGTTCCCCCCACTACCGTCCCATGCATCCTCGACAACCGTTTGTCCATCGCCAAACAGCTCCGGATTCGGGCACTCGGGCACACTGAGTGTGCGATTCTTGGCCTCATATATCACCGTCCCATTCGGCTCCATCCGCATATACTTATACTGCAGCTTCAAGCTCGCCGGCAACTCCACCTTAAACTGCCATAGCGGGCGCTGCTGAGTATAATTACTCGCGCTACCCGCCAACGCATCACTAGGTCTCCAATTGCCGAGGTCAGCGCCGCTGCCGGTGAGGTAGAGGTTCTCGCCGAAGAAAGTGGATGCGTTGACGTTGAAATTAACGATGATGGTGCAAAGTGGTGTGTCTGCGGGTGCACCAGCGGCGATGGCGGGCTTGTAGACACCGCGGACGGCGTCGGCGCGACAGACGGAGGGTAGGGTGGTGGCATTTGAGGCACCCCAGCTGGGTACTTGAGCGTACTCTGAGGTAGCGGCAAGGCGGGCTGAGCGCATCGTGATGAAAGAGGCGTACGACCACGTCAAGTGGCGAGCGGACACGGCGGTACCGTTCTCGCGGCTGAACTGCTCGGCCAGGCCGCCCGTGGAAGGAATGTACTTCAGTGCGATCTTGACGAAGCCGTCAGCATATTCGAGAGCGGCGTCAATGAGCTTATTGAACTCGCGTTGGCCTCTCTTGTAGGCACCGATCTTGGCGGACGGGTAAATGGACGTCCAGAAGGCGAGGTCGGTGTCGGAGATGTCGAGCTTGTTGATGGTGCTCCATTGCTGGACGGCGTCGTAGAGTTGTTCGGCTACGGCAAGAGTGGTGAGATACCAGGGGTTGCCTTCATAGTAGATGTCCTCGGGATATCGGCCGGTGGCAACTGGAGCTCCGGCTGGGGTGTTCTTGTTAATAGTGTAGATCGAGCGGAAGGCATCCACGTAGACCTTTAGGTTGGCTAGGGCGCGTGGAGAACAAGGTTGGAAGAGCGTATCATCACAGCCAGCTTCGGGGTCAAAGGCTATACACAAGTCAGTATGAAGCATGGAATCGCGAAAGGTGTACCTACTGGCAATGAATGTGAGCACAGTATTTGAGTCGATCCAGGAACGCTCAGGAAATCCCACATCGATGTTCTTGTTGGCCAACACATACTTTCCGTTCCAGTACGTCTGTAGGAAGCAACGTATGCTGGGCGCCTGCGATTCAAACCGAGAGGTATCCTGTCCAAGACGCTTGCCCAGACTTATACCCTCTATCAAGGCGCGATGTTGGGCGGCCGTGGTGAAGAACGAAGAACCCCGAATTTCTTCCCAAAGGTCAAAACCAGTGTTGCTCCAGTACTGAGCGACATAGGAGAGGTCATTCTGAATGACAGGCCAGATCTTCTCTTTTGCTTCGCTGGCGTCTGACTTGCTTCCGGTACTAAGCAGCCAATTAGAGTAGGTGATGAGAGCAGTGGCACGAAGAGCCGGCCCATCTCGCTGAGGTCTACCCCAATCGCCGTTGAAGCGAGTGATATTGGAGTAGAACTTCGGTTCACCCAGTCCACGACCTGAGGCAAAGGCACCTGATGGGTTGCTCACGGTCTGGATCACAGCTTGTGCCTTGATATAGTCTTGGATGTAGCTTTGCAACGCCTTGTCACCATGCATGAATTCGTCCACGAGCATCTTCATGGTCAAAGCTGCATCGCGTGTCCACGTGTAGAAATCTGCATATGATTAGTAAGGGTCATTGAGGCCATTCATCTTTGCTTACAATTGGGATCCACCGTGCTTGGCGAGGCTATAATGACACCAGCAAAGGCTCCAGGTGCCCGGCTGCCCTTGGGACCAATATTGTTGAGGACGCCATCCAGTGAGATTTTGTTCTGTTTCTCAATCTTTGACCCAAGGTCATCTCGAGCACGCACAGTCGAAGAAGCGACTCCTTTGAGGCTGAGAGCTGCCAAGGCAGCCACGAGAATCCGAACGATCATTTTGAGCTGTATAGAAGCCTCGAGTTTGGAGGAAGTTGTGGTTCCGCGGGATCGCCGTGTTCTTATATGCTATGGGGGCGCTCATCCCCAAATACCCAGGTATTGGTACATTCGCCTTCTTTCACTGTCCCCCAGCCCAACCAAATGTCTCCCCACTGCCGGGCCGGAACCCATGTTGTCACACAGTGCTTTCTTCGTATCACGAGGTGAACGCTACTCCACAGGTATCCATTCGACGTGTCACCCAGGCCTACACAAGACCCATCGCGCCACTGTCGAAACGTTCGGAGAGGCTCGTGACGATCATTTTCGAATGTCGTTGTGGGAAGGTAACGCAAGTACCCCTGCAGAGTACTATATGGTCCTCGGTAGTCTGCAGAAAGTGCCGCGCCGCGCGAAGAGATGCAGTTGTGGTTGGTATAGTGACAGAAAGTGACGTTAGCCTAACCCATGTGATCTCTTGCCTGTTTTCTTTTTGGGCGCAGCCGGCAGGGCCGCGATATTATTCCTGCTGCTCATCATGCAAGTGCCTCCCTGCTTTCTGTATTTACCTCGTGCAAATCTCTTCATTCTGGTCAGCTCAGCTCGCTCGCCAACAGACCTCAGTAGTCGAGGACTTAGCCAAGGATCTTATCGTGGACCATTGTACCGCTGCATCCGCTTCCAAGGATTCTTTAATATCGTCGATCCCAAAGCGGAGGGAGCGATGAGGAGGTAGGAGTAAGACGTCCATCAGATCCGGTTGTTGGTGACGGGTACCAACATGTGATACTCCGCTAAGCCTAGGATGTACATGGTGCCCCAGATTTTCGATATTGGCCCTGGCTCGCGGCATTCACTCCAACGGTTGCTAGGTTTGCCCCGCGCTCACCGGCGTCCAGCTTTCTCTAGATCGCCGAAACTCCAGATACTCCATCATTTCGACAGTATGTAGATCTCTCATCTTCAAGTTGTTGCTTTGCTTTGATCTTGTTGGTTTTGGTGTCGGTGGCATTCTTCCGCATTCTGCCGAATATGACCCAGGTTGCACGTCGGTCGATCTCTGTGGGCCCAGCAGTCCAATTTGAGGCGAAGCCCAGAGACCCCGTCCGACGGGTGGCTCGGGCAGCTGGGTCCCGAAAATCGGATGTCAAACTGTGCTACGGCGCAGCTCGTCGTAAGGCGAAGCAACCCTGAGAGCGGATGCAGGTCGCATAATCGCCACCTCTCAGTAGCACTGGTGATACCGTGCACAGCACGATCTAGCGTTTGCCCAGCAACAGTATTTCTTTGTAGTGGTTGGTTTTGGAAGCTGGATCGAGTCTAGTCCCCAATTCCCTGCTCTTCAGACAATAGCTTGGAGGTAATTGCCTAGATCTTCGGGAGAAGGCGAAACCCACACCAACGACACAAAGACAGCTCGCTGATGATTCTATAGGTCAAATGCTCGTCGATAGTCGCTACTCGTATGCCAGAGTTTGTCTTCCTTGGATGCGAGCTATTGACCGACTGGATGGGTAGGCGATGACGATGAACGGCTCGATAAGGGCGTTCCCAGGGAGGGCGATATTGTCCAAGAGGTAAATACTATGACCTTGGTTGGAGGTGCGTTCCAGACGTCGACGGAAATAGTTTTGTACGCGACGAACGATGCGTAACGAAGGCTTCAAGGAGATGAGGAAAGAAGTGGAGGATGGGCGATAGAAACGTTTGTTGATGGCTTGAGGAAAGTGAGGGGCAACTCATCGAGGAAGGCACGATCGGCTACAGTCACGAGCACACCTTCATTTGATGAACGATTCATTACTTCATTTGGGGACTCCTAAAGTACACCAGAGCTCTCGGCCAGTGACTGCCTGTAGCCAGCTCAAAGCTTTTCCTTGTATCCAATGTGATCCAACCACGCGCGAGGCGTCTATCGGGTGCAGTAGCCACCATCGATGAGGAGATCGGCACCCTGGTTTGTGTCAGCAGTTGCAATCACAGTCGCGTGTGAGTACGCTTACAGTGGTGTAGGATGAGGCATCAGAAGCGAAGTAGAGGAAAGCACCCTTGAGCTCCTTGGCCTTCGCATCACGGCCCATGGGGATCATGGAGTGCCAGAGGTTCTGGATGTCCTTTGGAACGAAGTCGGAGAGACCGGTGTCAATGTAGCCGGGCGAGATGGAGTTGACACGAGCGAAATCCCTCCACTCGTTGGCGAGCGAGCGGGCCAGGTGGATGCAGCCAGCCTTCGCGACGTTGTACGAGGTCTGCTCCTGGGGGAAGTTGGCGATGTGGCCGGACATGGAGGCGGTGAGGATGAGCGAGCCAGTCTTGCGCTCGCGGAAGTGCAGACCAACAGCGCGTGCGCAGTTGAATGTACCAGTCAGATCGGTGTCGATGACCTCGTTCCACTGCTCGACGGTAGCATCGAGGATGCCGTTGTCGGCGGTTTTACCCGCGTTGGCGATGAAGACATCGATCTTGCCGAAGTCGCTGATGACGTCCGAGACGAGCTTCTCGACGTTGGCGTAGTCGCCGACGACGCACTTGTAGGCCTTGACCTTGACGCCGTACTTCTCGGTGAGCTCCTTGGCGTTCTTCTCAGCACCCGACGAGCGAGAGTTGTAGGTGATGGCGAGGTCGGCACCAAACTCTGCGCAGCCGCGTGCGGCCTCGATACCGATACCGGTTGGCCCGGAGGCACCCGTGACAACGACGACCTTGCCCTTGAGGCTCAGGAGGTCCTTGAGCTCGGTGGCTTCCGGAATGGGGGTAGGCATCTTGGGATAAGGTGTATCGGGGTTGCTGGGAAGAAAGAAGCTCGAAGGAAGGCAATTGAGGTGAGACTGAACAGCAGGTGCAAGATGGAAGATGATAAAGCCGGGCGAAGGAGGGGTAGAAGTAGTTCTCAACAGAAACTGCTTGAGCGAGGACGCCTCCCTTTTGGCTAGTGAGGGGCCAGTGACGTGGGTTGCTATGAACATGCGCTTTCACGTCATAAAGACTCTCAATGCCACCAATTGGGACTACCTGCAGGCTTACTACGCGGATATACATGGCTTTGCCCGCAGACCCAGGCTCCTAGAGGCGGCCAAGTGGGCTGGTGGGTTGAGTGAACAACGGCTTTTGCTTCTGCCCCGCCGCCCGCTCTGAACCTTATCGATAGCACGGACCATTCATCCGAAATGGTGGCTGGCCGCACCCTTGTTGGTCATCATTTTCTGCTCTCATCCCACCTGTTATCGCTTTTTCCATCGTAAAAATCACTCAATGGTCGCCAGGCAGCCTTGCAATATTGATCACTCGCCCTGAACAATTTTCTCGAATCCTGCTAATTCGGGCTTGTGGGTTCCAAAAGCCTCTCCACGCCTCGCCCTGTTTCGGACTGCTCCCGTCGCCTTCGCCATGCACGGTCAGCGATTACGCGCCTGACAAACCTCAGGGCGCTCGTACAAAGACATCTCCAAGCCATTACTATGGTTACCCTGCATAACATTTCCCCATGTTACGCTTCCACAGAGATCTGCACCAGTCAACCCCGTTGCTGCAGCCTCATCCTTTGACTAAAATATGACCAATTTCTCAAAGCGCCAAGCTGTGAAGGAGCTTGACTGTTTGGGAAGATGCCAGACTTCATGGAGAAAGACATGGTCGGAGCTGAAACGCGGAATGAATGACAGAAGTTTACTCAGTTTACCGGTGGACTTAATTCCGCCCCGACGTGTTGTAGGCAGCGCCGACTATCTGTTATAGTCGGTTACTCGGCATTTTGAAAGCTTCCAAGCGGCCGGATGGTTTCTCGAGTTGCAACATCGGACAAGTTTGAGAGGGTCACAAGTGAAGACCTCGCTCTCGCTCGCGGACGCGAGTTCCGCATCCTCGTGATGCTCACAGCCTGTCAATCTTTGGCTACTACACTGTCGCCGAAGTTCTTGCTCTCGTCTGATGGGATTCTGGATCTGGCTTCATACAAATCAAAAGCCTCAGCCGCTGGACCACAGGCGAAGCGAGGGCGCGGGAGGAGACCCCTTACCCTATACTTCCTCGGAAATGAGGCTCTTGTGCATATATGCCTCTCTCCCGCGGGGATCGTGGGAGAATGAAGAGGTGTGTACTTTTTCGAGGCTTCAAGTCCCATGACAGCCTAGGAGATCGCGGGACGGAAAATCTCGCACCGCAAGCTAGCAACATGGCCGTCGGCAACACCAATCAATATTTTGACACGTGATGATAGGTAACAGACTTCTTATATATCTCTTCTGCTGTTTTGATATGGCAGTGAAGGAGTCTCCTCCAATATCGACGCTGCTGCCAGGAACGTGAAGCGGACCCTCAAAACACTAGTCCCGATCCAGCCCAAGCGTCCAGGGTTTCGGGCAGCGGGCATCATGTCAGCCCCAAAGATCTCACTCCAGCTCTTGCACCACCTCACCCCCATCCTCAATTCCCTCTTTCCTCCCTAAAACTCTCCCCTCAGACCTACGAGTCTCTTTTGCTATTTTGCCAACCATCTACACCACAAGTTCGAAAACAACGCCGCCGCCATGCCGCTGCACGGCCTCCTCCCGAAACCGCTCCCCTCCAACGACGTAGTAGTCGGCCAGCTCCTTACACACCCCCTGCATCCCGAGCGGGATGGCTTCTATTCGCAAGAGGCGCACGAGGAAGTCGACGAGCTCAACGACTACCACATCCAACTGCGCTACAAGGACCTCTTCTCCGTCGACACCGAAGGCCGCTTTATGACCAACTACGGCGCCAAATTCGATTTGGGCCGCATATATCGCCAGACGAACCTCCTGACCGTGCAAGCGGAGCAGATGATACAACGAACGAGCATGAACCCACGCCGAGCATTCGAGGCTGTGTGCAACGACCCCGAGGCACAGGAGTGGATACACGAGCTGGTCAAGAAGCAGCAGGACTTCTACATGGTGGTGGGCATCACGGAGCTCAAGAATGCAGCCTTCAAGCGCGCCAAGCTACATGACGCCGGTGCATCGAACAGGCTGAACGAGCTGCCCATCGAGAAAGGCGCTAAAGTCCCCAGAGCCGTGCGTCGACGAGACTCGACGCTGGCGGGGCTGGCCAGCGAGCCGCACATCTCGGGCGTGTTTGGCATGGACATCCGACGCTGTCTGGCCCGCATCACGACGCCGGCAGAACCCCACTCCCTCAGCGATATAGGCTATCACTGGGCCTACTACGACGTGCCCGGCAGCACGAACAAGGAGCAGTTGATGGTGGGACTAGGCGAGCCGCTCAAGGCTAACGAGCTGCGTCTGATGCTCGATCTTAGCGAGGAGGATGTCCAGACAAATCTCGATGCTATCAGCCAACTGAGCTTGGATGCACTGAGCGCGGCGGCGAGCCCGATGCTTAGGCCGCACTCGCCGGCGCTCAGGGGGAGGAGCCCGTCGCCGCATCCGCTGCTGAAGTCGCACAATTGAGGCGGGTAAGAGAGCAGACGGGTGCTGGGTTGCGCTGTGCATAGTCATACGGAATGCTACGCAGCATCACGGAGTACAGAAATGTCGTTACGAGTCATGCTACATGATGGGTTCACAAGCGATCACGGATACGGAACGGGTGCGCGGTAGAACGGACGTCTAATTGCAGATGGGGGAGGCATTGCATGTCCCTAACGGCCGCATTTCGTCTTACAGACTTTTCAAATCTTCTTCTATACCCCGAATAAGTTTGAAAACCGAGGTTCACATATATCCCCAACCCATGGTCCCCGTTGTTTAACCATTGAAGATATAGGTATATCGTGATTCTGGAAAGTCGTGATTCTTAGCCTCAAAAATACCCCCACCACCCGAACCTGCAGGGATCCATTTCGGGTAGGTCGATCATGCACCCAGCCCAATCAGTCACCTTGAGCATCCGCAGCGTGCGGAGCTCGCCTTCCTTTTTCTTAGGCCCTCTCCAAACCTCACGGAATCGACACAGCCGCGACCTCACAAGATCCGTCACTTTATAGTAATAGTGCTTTCGAACTTCCTGTCGTACGAAGCATGGCTGCAGTGCCCGAGCCGCATTACTCTGATGCGCTGGTCCCGGAGAGCGATGTGAGTAGGGATTCAGGGGTTGCGCTGGCGTATAAGATCGGGCCCGAGCTGACGGCTTTGTGTGACCATAGGATAGCAGCGATGCGGATTCGGCGGTTGGTGGGTTGACTTATGCGTAAGCGCAACTTACCGTCAGATAGTTTGCGACAACGAATTCGCTGATGAGAAGAACACAGATCATCCACCACGTCCGCACGATCAGAAGTCTATGCGCTCGTTGAGGAGTTTGGGAGGACCTATCATGGATACAAAGCCGGCAGTAAGTTATCGACCTGTGGACACTCGCAGTCTCCTGCAAGTAGACCACACACTAAATATGTGCAGAATATGTCATGCCCAACGACGAGGTACGTTCAGTGAAGAGGGTTGAAGCGACGTGCACCATCCGATTGATGCCCATCAGAAAGAAAGAGACAGACTAGACCTGCAGCACATGCTCTGGCTCCTCACCGTCGACGGCGCCCTTGCCCTCGCCCCCGTCGACTCCCCCCGCCGCGTCCTCGACATCGCCACCGGCACCGGCATCTGGGCAATGGAGTGGGCGGAACAACACCCCAACTCTCGCGTCACCGGCACAGACCTCTCCCCCATCCAACCAAACTACGTGCCCGTAAACTGCACGTTTGAAATCGCAGACGCGGAAGATGTTTGGACTTTCCACCACGCTTTCGACTACATCCACGGGCGCGCGCTAATGTCATGTTTCACCTCCCCGAAATCGATTATCCAAGCTGCGTATGATGCTCTTGCGCCTGGAGGGTATCTCGAAATGCAGGATGGGCTGTTTCCGTTTATGTTCATGCCCCCTGCGCCGCCGCCAGACCATCCACTGCACACATTCCTTTCCGGCGCACTAGAAGCAAGCCACAAGATCGGGCGACCGTGGGATAACGCGCAGCATTATCGGCGGTGGATGGTGGAAGTCGGGTTTGAAGATGTGGTTGAGAAGCGATTCAATTGGCCGTGTGGGGTGTGGGCGAAGGGGGAGAAGATGAAGAAGCTTGGGGTGTATTTCTTGGAGGATCTGAAGAAGTGAGTGTTCTACAAGAGGAGGGGGGAAGAGGGAAGAGGTTGATGCTGACGCGAAGGGATAGTGCGATTGAGCCGATTTGCATGAAGTTGTTTGTTAAGGTGTTGGGGTGGACCGAGGAGAGGACGAAGGAGTTGGTGGAGCAGGTTATTGCGGCGTTGGGGGCGAGAAAGGTGTATTTGTATGAGACTGTGTAAGTGTTTAGTGAGGGAGAGGGCACAGGTTGGAGAAATGATGCTGACTTTGCACAGGCTTTTTGTATATGGACGGAAACCACTGCAACCCCCAGAACCCACGCAACCTGCAACATCAGAGGCGAGTGGTTCCGTATGATCGATGCCAGGTGGTAGCTTTTTGGAAAGGAGCGTCGGAGTCCATCTTGGCCAGGTTCCCCAATTGACACTTGCCACACGAGAGAATTCAACAACAGTCATGAACCTCGTCTACAGTATACACTTCATGGTCATTCCCATGTTTTTGTCTTACCGTCCATGGGGCTGTGCTGACTGGAATCACTATATTAATGCGGCACAGCAGAGATCCTTTGGCTGGCGAACATCAGACATGAACGCACATGCGGCGCAGGCGAACCGCATTTCAAATTTTGGCAACACATCTGCATTTAACACGTTCTCTCAAACAAAAAGCGATGGAATCCTCGAATAAGTCGCAGCACTCATCAACCCCAATCCTCATCATCGGTGCGGGTACCGCCGGAATCGCAATGGGCTGTCGGTTGAAGAGCAAGCTGGGTCTCGATAACTTTCGAATTGTAGATCGCCAATCTGGAATCGGAGGTAACCTGCCAGTCCAGCCGTCAGGTATTGGCCAAACCGCTGCTGATTCCATCTAGGTGTGTGGTGGAGCAACCGCTATCCCGGTGTCGTAAGTTCGCATCCCGTTGTCAACCCGCAGAACACTGATGTGCAGCCAGACTTGTGACGTGTAACCTTCATCTCTCTCTCCGACATATTACCTGCCTACTCACTTATCCAGACCTTTTGCGCAATACTCCTACTCCTTCGCGCCAAACTACACTTCCCCGACGCTCTACCCCTCCGGCGCCCAGTTTCTGCAGTACCTAGACAGCATAACCAAGAAGTACGACATTTCTTCGAAGATTGAACTGAATGTAGACGTCACAAGCCTCCGGTGGATCAATTTCGATGCAGAATGGGAAGCAACACTGTTGCATCTAGTCCCTGGAATGGGAGACATCAGCTTTCGCGACAGGGCGGAGAAGCTTGCAACATTGGGTCCCAACGCAGTGTACCTCCGAGAAGAGAAGGTGCGAGCAAAGATTGCAGTGAGCTGTACGGGGATGCTCGTGGAGCCGAATCCGTGGCCACAAAGCATCCGTGGCCGAGACCAGTTCACTGGTCAAGTGTTTCACACCGCAAGATGGCGCGACGATATCGACCTGAACGACAAGGATGTCGTGGTAGTTGGAGCAGGATGCAGCGCCGCGCAAGTCGTTCCTTCTCTCCTGAAAGAGCCCTACAAGGTCAAGTCGCTCACTCAGGTGATGCGGGCTGCGCCCTGGGTGATGCCACGCCTCAATGAGCCCTTTGGCAAGGAGAGATTCGCCCAGTATGCTCCAATCGTATGCTGCTATCTTCCGATCCTCGGCTGGCTGTACCGGGTGGGCATATATGTTCTTGTGGAAATAATATGGTTCACCGTCCTTCAGACCAAGCATGTCAAGTGGCGGCAAGCGACTGAGGCGTCGGTACTGAAGCGTATGCACGAAATGGTGCCGGAGAAATACCACAAGATCATGACACCAGACTACGACTACGGCTGCAAACGGCGCGTCTTCGACAGTGACTGGCTCCTCAGTATGCATGACGAGAGGTTCAGGCTGACGAACCGGAGCATCGAGGCTGTGAAAGGCCAGACTCTGATACTTGGGGAAGAATATCATTCTAGTAATCAAAGCGCTTCAACAGATGCCGGGCTGGTCGAGCGCATCAACGCCGACGTCATCATCCTCGCCAACGGCTTCGAGGCAACGAAGTGGTTGCATCCACTGAACGTCTACGGCCGCATGGGTGTCACACTGGAGGATGCCTGGAAGCAGCGCGGCGGTCCGCAGGCGTACATTGGCCTTGCTGTCGACGGATTTCCAAATTTCTTCATGGCTGTGGGTCCGAATACGGCGAATGGGACGCATTCTCTTATTCTCGCTATCGAAAACACGACAGCGTATATCGTCGGGATCATCGAGCCTGTGCTGCAGGGGCGGGCAGTGATAGTAGAAGTGAAGAAAGAGGCATTGCAGAAATGGGCCGCTGGTATTCAACGAGGCCTGAGGGAGACGGTGTTTGCTAACTGTGCGAGCTGGTATAATGAACAGGGCGGGTATAATTCGATGCTGTACTCGTAAGTTAAGTTGGTCACTTGCACGCGACTGCGGCTTTTGACACGAAATAGGCGATCGCAGACAGACCTCACTTTGAGGTGTATGTTTCCGCGGTATCAGGACTGGACGTTCAAACGAAACGATGGATCGATTCTGGATGTTGCGAAGGCAGTAAGAGCTCGGAGGTGGGAAGTGTGCGGCAACATTAACATGTTCGTTTTCGTGGCTTGGTGCGCGGCGAAATGGTTCAACGGAACTCTGTAGTATCGACCTAAAGGGAGTGGACATGCGTCCTAGAGAGGTATATTTCTAGTGGTCCACGACACCAGTATGCAAAAAGCGTTGATCCAAAACCTGTCGCTATGCAACAACCCATCTAGCGCTGACCCACTCCTCTTCATACGCTCCAGACGCCAGCGATACTGGACCGCATTCCCGCTGATAAGCAAGCGGTTACCCATCCGTCAGTATGCAAAAGACCCTACATGCGTACCGGACCACCTAGCCGTCCGAGTCCACCATCATACTCTCCCCAAACCCACTCTCATCCTCCATCCCCACAGGCGGCGCCCTCCTGCCTCTTCTCCCCCGTCCCGCGACCCTGTTCTGCTGCACCTCCCTTAACTTCCCACCTATCCTGCGTTCCATCTCTTCGACCTCCTCATCACTCACGCTGGGCCCTTGTTCCGCCCAGGCATTGCCGCTCCCCACACCGTCTCCTCCAAACACCTTTGTCTCGTCTTCGTACTCGTTAGCCGCCAGCGCACGATTAAGCAGGTCCGTGGCTATTGGATCCTGGGACGCTATAGCGAGGGCCTCGTGCAAAGCAATGATAGCGTCCCAACTCCGTCCCAACTCCAGCAGGACGAGGCCTTTTGCGGAGAAGATACCCGCGTCTTTGACTCCGTGGCGGAGGACTTCGTCGAAGGTGGAGAGCGCTTCGGTGAGCTGTCCGTAGCGACGCAGTGCGTACCCGAGGTTCATACGGGTAGGTATCCATGCATCGGGATCGGCGTCGTTTTGGTCGCAGATGACAAGGGCTTTCCGGAACATAGATATAGCGTCAATCATATGGTCCTCATGATAATACACCACACCCAACTCATTCAAGAGCAGGGGGTCCGTCTGGCAGAGGTTGTGTGCCGTGTTGAGGTACTCGTGCGCAAGGGAGAGGTTGTTGAGCTGGAGGTTCTGCATGCCGAGGAAGAGCTGCGGGAGGTGCGTGCCCTGGAATAAGCGCGCTGCTGTGCTGTATGCCGATATCGCTTGGTCGTGCTCGCCTTCTGCGGCGAAGGTGTGCGCGAAACCTATCCAAGCGGGTCCAAAATGTGGGTCCATGACTGAGGCTTTGGAGAAGTACCGTCGTGCTTCTGCTATTCGACCGATGGAGATGTAGTATATGCCGACAGCGAGCCAGGTGCAGGCTTCGTTTGGGTGGGTATCTGTGAGGTCGTGCGCGAGCAGGAAGAGGACGTTCTTCTGGCCGAGTTCGTGGAGTGCAGCGAGGTGGACGGGGAGGATGTTGAAGTTGTATTTGTCGGTGGCGAGGACGGAGGACGTGAGGGAGAGGGCTTCGCGGAAGCGGCAGTGGGTGAACATGAGGTCGGCTTTTGCGAGGATGATGTCTGGGTTGTCAGCCAACTTGTAATGTGTGGTAAGCTGCTCTATCGACTCTTCAAACTCGTTGGGGCGAGAGTATTTGGATAGGCGGGTCGTGTAGAGGTCTTTTGTGAACTGGGCAGCTTGCTGGGCGGAGGAGGGATCGCTGGCGGAGACGGAGTCGAAGTTGAGGGATTCGAGGAATTTCCATTCTTCGCTGGGTGACATGAGCGAGTTCTTCATGAGCGCATCAAACGCCTCAAAACATTGGACGTCGATCTGCACTGCCGTCTTGTAGCACTCTTTTGCCCGGTCGAAGGAGTTGAGCTTCGCATAGCACAGGCCTCTCAGATGGCACATGGCCGCCTCAGCTTTGAGGTTGTTCACATCTTCCTTGTCTCTCTCCTCGCTTGTGGGGACTCGTTCCGAGCGCGAGGCAGCCTTGTGGTGTCTTGCGCCCGCCCGTGTGTTTACGTCGACGTGTCGCAGTTTCTGCCGTGCGCTTCCGGGCGCTGTTATGAGATGCGTGGGGTTCTTGTCGCCCAGTATACCCAACGCTTCCTCCGTCTTCCCCAGCTTTATGGAGCAGTCGGCGGCGAGGTATCGACATTGCAGGTTTCGCTCGATGAGGTTTCCGCGTGAGAGAAAGGATTGCGCGCGACTGTAATTGCCCGTGTTGAAGTGAACTTGGGCGAGCCAGAAAGCGTCTTGATCGTCGCCTGCACGAGAGAATCAGCACCAGCGCATTGCGTTCCGACGCGAGAGAAATACCAGTCAGTGCCAGCAGCTTGTCGGCAACGAATATGGCTGTGTCATACTGATGCTTGTTGACGGCGTCCCGCCGCCAATCGCGAAGGTATTTCTCCATACTGGACTAAGGCATGCGGAATAGAGGAGTGCGCAATCGCGGCATTAGTCAGGCCTGTTGTGTATATGTGTTTGTGTATATGCCGGCAACGAACGCTGGGTCGCGGCTGTCGCGTCGCTGGGACGAAGCTCGACCCCCGAGGAAAGTCAACGCGCGCCTGCCTTGGCAATCCCCCGAGATTGGCGCGTCGCCACGAGCTCGGAGGGCAGGCAAACTTTCAGGGTCGAGCTACGGATCGAGGGACTTAGGCTACGGAACGAAGAATCCGAGCCACGATTCAGGCATGAGCCTGCGCGGTGCTCGAGGCCTGGGTGGGGACAGGGGTGGCCACTCGGGCGGCTGGGGTTCTGCTGGCGGGGTCAGTCTTGTTTTCCATCTCTGGTTTCCCACTCGCGTGAGCACGGGATTTCCAGGGTTCGGGCGTCGCGTAGCTGCTGCTTAGTTATCCATGGGTCTATAGCTGCTCCAAAGCTTCCACCCTTCTCTTACCTCCACAAACCACTTCGTCTGCGCTCACAGTACCCCAACTCGCTGTCTGCATTCAGAAATCTCTCACCTCATCTACCGGATCCACTAACCGAATCCGCTCGCGCAACCGCCTCCGATTTCTCTCACCGCATACGAAGCCCAAACCCCGCACCGAACGATTCCACACCCCGAATCCTCCCACCGGCCTAAACAATGTCTGAGCGCAAAGTCCTCACCAAATATTACCCGCCGGATTTCGACCCGTCGAAAATCGGCCGCACGCGAAAGGACAAGAATGCAACACCAAAACTGCAGACAGTGCGACTTATGGCGCCTTTCTCCATGAAATGTCTTCACTGCGGCGAGTTCATCTACAAAGGCAGGAAGTTCAACGCGCGGAAAGAGACTTCGGACGAGAAATACTACAACATCTCCATCATTCGCTTTTACATCCGGTGCACGCGCTGCTCAGGCGAAATCACATTCAAGACGGATCCGAAAAACATGGACTATGAGTGTGAGAGGGGTGCCAAGAGGAATTTCGAGCCGTGGAGGGAAGCAAAATTGGCTGAGGAGACTGAAGAAGAGAGGCTGGATCGGCTGGAACGCGAGGAAGCGGAATACGATGCTATGAAGGAGTTGGAGGGAAAGGTCATGGACGCGAAACAGGAAATGGCCATAGCCGACGCGCTCGATGAAATTCGGTCCCGAAATGCGAGAATCGAGCGAGCGGGCAAAGATGGCATCAGCACAGATATACAGGCCGAGGGTGTGGACGTGAAGCGGAAACGAGAAGAGGAAGAGGATACTGAAGCCGCACGAAACGCATTTCGGAATCGCATGCCGGATATTGGGGAGGAAATAATCGAGGATGAACCGGAAGAAGAGAAAGTCGAGGTGCCTATCTTCGCGAGGAAGCCAAAGGAGAAGAAGGACTTCAGCGCAGCTCTGGGCATCCGCAAATCCAACGACGCCCCGAAGCCAGCGAAACCCGCCCCTCCGGCCCTCCTCTCGGGCTATGACAGCGACTGAAACCCCTTCCGAGTCCGGTCCAGCTAGTGGAACATGGTATATGATATGGATGGAATTGATACCCTCGCCATGATTCTCACCTCTAGTATCTGCGTGACCCAGTCCGTGATTCATGACAGGAAAACAGCATATCTGCAACTTCACTCAGGGTGAGCTGTTCACGGAACCCGCCCTGTCTCCACCCCGGTGTCCTTCACGCAGTATGGCACCCTTATGCCTCGCCTGCCGCAGCTGAAACGGCGCCCCAGCCACTCTATACGGGATGGGCCTTCCACAGAATCCTCCCTGTCTCTAGTCTGCTGCCGCTGATGCGACATGGAATTGCGACGCTTCGCCCACTCGAGTCGTGATATTCGCCACCGCAGAAACAGCACTTCTGTCATTTCGGGTAGGGCACAACATTCACGGAACTTGCCCTGTCTCCAGCTCGGTGTCGTCTACGCTACGGAACATCCAGACACTTTGCGTGGTCTAGTCTCTTTATCTGCCACCCGAAACAGTACTTCTGGCTCCTCTGCTGGAAAGGTATCACTTCGACTCATCTGTCTCGTCTTCGGTCTGTGGTGGACGAAGTGACATCGCATGTCGACGGGTTGCCTGCTTCGGTCATGATATTTGCCACCAGTGACGGACTGGGTTGGCAAGACAGCAACTCTGGCATCCCGGACAGGGAAGGCCATCAAATAGAACCCACTCTGTCTCTAGTCTCAGGTGGTCGACGCAACATTACACTACGCCACGTCGCCTGCTATAGGCTTGAAATTCGCCTCCAGCGACCCGTAGACTGAGCGGTCGAAACAGCACCTTTGGTATCTCTGCCGGCAGAGCGGGACAGTGACTTGTTTTCCTTGTGTCCAGTCTTGGATGGTCTATACAGGATCACATCATGATGCGTACCTACTCTATTTGTAGTTTTGGGTAGCTCATCCGGTAGTAGGATGCAAGCGAAACGGCGGTTCTGGCATTTCTGCTGGCGGGGCACGACAGCTAGCTATCTGCTCTGAATCCGATCTCGTGTTATTCGCAGGATATCACTTCGTAATGCATGCCTGCTGCAGTCGTGGTTTTTGCATTCGGCGACTGGTAAACTGGGGAGTCGAGCATACGATGGATTGAACGCGAACCAGAACTTATGGCACTTCTACAGATAGACCAACAGCCGAATACCCGCCTGAGTCCAGACTCGTGTATTCAACTTCATATCGCATCCCTGATGTATCGCCTTCACCGGTCGTGATTTGGTACCTGCCAAGCCTGCGATAAGATAAGATCTAGGTGTTGTGAATCATCCCGCCTTGCCCCACTAAGCATTCGACTCACTGGCCATCGTAACACCACCTGCAAAGATTTTCACATTTAAAAACTAAGTCCCCAGTAAACTTTCTCTCTCAATTTCATCACCACCATGGAGGCGCAGATTAAGGAGTGGCAGGAACGCGCCGAGGCATTCAAGCCTCTCAACCTCAAGCAGATCGAACCCTCCCTCGCCGAGCTCGACGCCCACCTCACCCTTCGCTCGCACATTGTGGGCTACAACCTCACCGATGCTGATACCACCGTGTGGCAGACCCTCCGTGGCAACCGAGTCGCTCATGCCTATATCAAGCAGAACCTGATGCCCAACCTCTGCCGTTGGTTCAGGTACATTGAGGAGGCATACCCACAGCAGGCGACTATCCCAGAGCGTCCGAAGGAGAAGGCGAAAGAGGGAGAGAAGCAGAAAGATGACGGAGCCAACTATGATATCGGGCTGCAGGATGTTGGTGACGGGACGGGCATCGTCACCAGGTTCCCGCCGGAGCCTTCGTAAGTGTCCCGTTCACCTCGGGGCGGTACAATGAGCTAACAGAGTGCAGTGGCTACCTCCACATCGGCCACGCCAAAGCCGCCCTCCTCAACGACTACTTCGCCCACGAGAAGTACAAAGGCACCCTCCTCCTCCGCTTTGACGACACCAATCCGCTTAAAGAGAAGCAAGAGTACCAAGATGCCATTATCGAAGACCTCGCCCTGATGGGCATCAAAGCCGACAAGCTCTCGTACACATCCGACTACTTCCAAGAGCTGTACGACTACTGCGTACAAATGATCAAAGACGGCAACGCCTACGCCGACGACACGCTCCAGGACAAGATGCGCGACGAGCGCATGAAGGGCATCCCGAGCGAGCGCCGCGACTCGTCAGTAGAAGACAACCTCGCGCGCTTCGAGGCGATGAAAGAGGGCACCGAGGAGGGCCAACGCTGGTGCATCCGAGCCAAAATCAGCGTCGACGACCCCAACAAAGCCATGCGCGACCCGGTAATCTACCGCTACAGCGGCGAATCGCACCACCGCACGGGCAGCGACTGGAAAATCTACCCGACCTACGACTTCTGCTGCCCGATCGTCGACTCCATCGAAGGCGTGACCCACGCGCTCCGCACAACCGAGTACAACGACCGCGACGCGCAATACCAATGGTTCCTGAAAGCGCTCAAGCTGCGCGGCGTGTACAACTGGGGCTTTGCGCGCCTCAACTTCGTCAGAACCCTGCTCTCCAAGCGCAAGCTGACCAAGATCGTCGACACGGGCTTCGTCTGGGGCTGGGACGACCCGCGCATGCCGACGGTGCGCGGCGTGCGGCGTCGCGGCGTCACCATCCCCGCACTGCGCGAGTTCATCCTCAAGCAGGGCCCAAGCAAGAACATCGTCAACCTCGACTGGTACAGCTTCTGGGCCACGAACAAGAAGTACATCGACCCTATCGCCGCGCGGTACACGGCTATTGCCGAGAGTGCCAAAGTGCCCGTCACTGTTGTTGGTGCGCGCGAGGGCGTGGTAACGGAGGAGAAGGATAAACATGCAAAGTACACGGATCTGGGCAAGAAGAAAGTCGTGTACAGCAAGAGCATCATCGTGGAGCAGGACGATGCCGCCTCCTTCGCGCAAGACGAGGAAATCACGCTCATGAACTGGGGGAATGCTATTGTCCGCAAAATCTCCCACTCTATCAATCCCCTGTCTTCCCCCTCCGGGCTCAAGACCGTCACGGGGTTGGAACTCGAACTCCATCTCCAGGGCGATGTCAAGGCAACCAAGAAGAAGGTTACGTGGCTGAGCACGGATCAGAATTTGGTTCCGGTGGAGTTGGTCGACTTTGACTATCTGATTACGAAGGATAAGTTGGAGCCAGAGGATAAGCTGGAGGATTTCTTGAATCCGAATACTGAGACCAGGACGAAGGCGCTGGCGGATTGTAATGTGGCGGAGTTGAAGGTAGATGATGTGGTGCAGTTTGATCGGAAGGGGTTCTTTAGGGTGGATAGGGCGTTCAAGCATGGGGAGGCTTTGGTGGCGTTTCAGATTCCGACGGGGAAGAGTAAGTAGGGAGGGAGACGGGAGGGAGGTGTGCGATGCGGTACTGGGTGGGGAGAGTAAGGGGAAGGATCAAAAGTGCAAGTTTAGAGTGATCAGCGTAGCCAGCAAAGAAGAAACTTGAAAAGAAACTTGATTAGGTCAATTGCACCATCATGGAACAATGTGACGAATAAGAAGTGAAGACCTCTTCAAGGAGAGACTAAGTTGGATTTCATTTTCCAGCGTATATGTAGGAATAGCTAGGTAGCGATGGTAGCGACTGTAGTGAGCGGAAACACGAAATATCAAAAATAGGCCGTAAAGATCGAGCTCCCCAAAGCACAGAAAACCCCAACTTCGAAACGATTGAAGCAACCAACCTTCAAGCCCCATTGCAGCCGCACGCTAAGCATCTCAAGCTTCGACTCCCAATTTCACCCAGCCCCCAATTCCACAAGGCAAATCCACAACTAGTGCTTCTCCTTCCCTTCCTCCTCTCTCCCAGCAACCATGCCCTTCTCTCCCACAACTGCCTCGTCATCTCTTCCAACTAATTTGACGCCCCCACTCCATATCCCAAACCTTCTCTTCACCGCCTTCCAGCTCTCAATCGCCGCTGTATATACCGCGACAGCACCAAACGCAACGCCCCACTCCCACGTAATCGCCTCGTGCTTGAACACCTCTTTATTAATAACCGGCAGGTACACGATAGCGAACATGATCGTGAAGCCGGCGGTGACAGCCCAGAAGAGGAAGCGGTTGCGATATACCGCCGGAAAAACGCTCAATCCCTTTGGTACGCGGGAAGACGTCAGGGAGCCGGGGTACAAGTTGAACAAGCTGTTGGAGAAGTGCTTGACCTCCCACGCCGTAACCAGCAACAGGAGAGTTATGGTGGCGTACGTGGTTGCACGCGCGCGGAACACAGTTCCACACGTATCGTTCCAGCCCTCATTACATCCACTCCCCAGATCCCCGCCCCCAGGCCCCGCGTACGCCACGACGCTGAAGCTCATGAGACACAGCGAGCCGAGCACAGTGCCGTAGATGAACTTATCCACGATAAGCTCCTTGGTAAAAACCCCAACAGAAAGATCATGCGGCGGCCTCACCATACTATCCTTCTGGCTCTCCTCCAGCCCCAGCCCAATGGCCAGGAAGGAACTCGTGATCAGATTCACCCACAAGATCTCCAGCGGCGAAAGCGGAAAAACGGAGTGCTGATCGCGGTCCTTGAATGCGAGGCCGATGAGAAGCAGGAGGACTTGCGAGATGTTGCTGATGAGCAGGTGCATGAGGAATTTCTGGATGTTGTCGAAGAGGCGCCGGCCTTCTTCGACGGCTTTGACAATCGACGCGAAGTTGTCGTCTGTGAGCACCATCTTGGCCGCGTCCTTGGCCACGTCGGACCCCGTGCCCATGGCCATGCCTACGTCGGCGTTTTTGAGCGCAGGGGAGTCGTTGACGCCGTCGCCTGTCATTACGCAGAAGAGTTTGCGCCGGTGGAGGGCCGAGACCATTTTGACTTTTGTGCTGGGGCTGCAGCGCGCGACGACGAGGGGGAGGGTGGGCATGCTGTCGATTTCGGTGGAGCTGAGGCGGTCGAAGTCTTTGGCTACCATGACGTATTTGCTGGATTCGGATTTGGGTAGCGAGGGCGAGAGAATGCCGACTTCGCGCGCGATGGCTTCGGCGGTGCCGGCGTGGTCGCCGGTGAGCATGTGGACGGTGATGCCTGCGAGTTGGCATTCTCGGACCGCGGCTTTAGTTTCCAGACGAGGTGGGTCATATATGGCAGCGAGGCCGATGAAGTTGAGGTCTCTCTCGATGGCGTCGCGTTGTTGGAGGTCAGTGCCGAGTGGGAGTGTCTTGTGGGCGATGCATAGGACACGAAGACCGTCTTTGGCCATTGCTTCAGCGGCTTCGTACATCTTGTCCTTCACATGATCTGGGAGCTTAAGCGTGGCAAGCATAAAGTCCGTCGCACCTTTAGTGTAGACATCCAGGTGACCGGCTTGCTTGTCCTCGTAGACAACGGTCATGCGCTTGATGGAGGAGTCAAAAGGGAATTCAGCTGCGAGCGTGGTGTTCGAGGTGGCCAGCAATTCTTCTTTGCCCATGTTGAAACGCATGGCTAGCACCTGTAGAGCGATCTCGGTGGGCTCTCCGTGCGCTTTCCATGGAATACTGGCGTCTCGTCCGAGACCTGAGGCGGTCGTGGGCCGAGTGGTCGGAGCAGACTGTATGGTCGAAGCATTCGTGTCGCTTTCATCGTCACTCATGATGCGGTCGGCGTAATCTTTCTTCTCTCCCTGGCCAGTATTACTGGTCGGAGTCTCCACGGACGGTTCGACCTTGGACTGGTTGCAGAGAGCGATGGTCTTGAGGAACAGAGTGGCCGAGCTGTTCGGCACAAAGTCTTCCATGTCCAGACGCTGGCCGTCCAAGGTGACGTATCCACTGTAGGGGCTGAATGGATCAGTGGTACCCTCGACCACGAGCGTCCCTGATCCTGGGATGACAGCTTTTCGGGTGATCATGCGGCCTTGGGTCAACGTGCCAGTCTTGTCGGAGCAGATGTTGGTGACTCCGCCCACTGCCTCTATAGCCGAAGAGACACGGATGATGACATTATTCTTCGCCATGGCTTTGGCGCCAACGGCGATGGTAATGGTGAGTACAGCAATAAGCGATTCTGGGATAACAGCAACCGCCACGCAGATGCCGTAGATGAGGACCTCGCCCCCAACCTGGAACTTGTTCGCGGAGAACACGATAATGGCAAGCAAGATAGCAAGGGCGAAGAGCAAGAGAGCGAATTTGCTCAGACCAATTTGTAGAGGTGTCCCATCAAGCCCGAGAATGGACATGAAGCCATTGACAAATTTCTTCCAAGCTTTCGTTACAGGCGGCAGATCCTCAAGGTTGTCGTCCTTATGGCGGAGCATGTGTGCAATCTGTCCAACTTCCGTTTGCATACCCGTCGCGATGACGATACCAGTGCATCGACCACGCTTCATCTCACTGCCGGAATAGGCAAGATTGATTCTGTCTCCGACGGGCACATCTGCATCGGAGAAGGTTTTTAGCGGGTCCTTTTCGATAGGCAACGCCTCGCCAGTGAGGAAAGCCTCATCGGTTTCAGCGTTCATACCAGCGACCAGGCGAATATCGGCGGGGACAATATTACCGACGCCCAACTGGACGACGTCGCCCGGCACGAGGTCCTCAGCCCTGATCTTTGCAATTTCTCCATTGCGCAGGACGAGGGACTCGGGGGCTGTCAGCTGTTTGAGAGATTCTATCGTCTTCTCCGCCTTGTAATCCTGGCAGAAACTGTCTAAGTTAACATGGAGCCGAAAGCCAAATAGTGGTGGTGCTTACCCGACGACGATGTTGAGGAGAATGACGGCAGTGATGACACCGCCTTCAATATAGTCGTCAATACCGAAACTCAATCCCATAGTCATGAGGAGAACCTGCGCGTTGGCATTAGCAACCCGTGGGTGTATCACTGAACTGTGAACGAAGCCTTTGATTGGCACCTGCTCGAAAAGGGCGGCCGTCGCATGTTTGCTTCATGATTGGCGATGCTAGCGTTGAATAGTTGGTGCGACAGCAGGTAGTTGCTCGAATGCCCCAACTGTCTATGTAGACGATGCATGTTGGTGACTGCAAACCAATTCGGAAGGGGCGGATCTCAAGGAGAGTACATACAAGAGTGAGACTGTTGGACACCTGCCTCAAGAGAATCGCCCACAAGGATAGCCCTTCAGCTCCTTTAACTTTGTTAGGCCCAAAGTGCCGAAGGCGAGATTCCGCTTCAGCGACGGTGAGCCCATTGCTGTACAGACGTCAGTAATCTGCAAACAATGCCAGAGGCGTGGCTTCCGACTTGACGTCCACTCCCAGTTGCTGGGCGACCTGAGTGGCCGTAAGGGTGTGGGCAGGAGCCGCGAGCGAGGCCGGTATGCCATCATCGCGTGATCTAGGCAGTGAATGGTGGTTATTGGGTGTAGTGGTCGGTCCATGATAGGGACGTATAGGAGGTTCTGTATCCTGAGGAGACGTCTCCTCGACCGTAGGCAGTTCGGTTTCACCCATTCAATATGAAATAAAACACTGGGAGTGTTGTTGCAGAATAGGAATCGAAGGCGAAGGCGGGGAGGAGTTATAGCCGTTTGGTGTTCCCAATGAGGCGGGGTCACGCACACTAACCAAGAAGCCTACGTGGGTCCCAAGCGTGGGTGCTTTCTTGGTGCAGGCCAGCCACGCCTTCCGCTGCTGCTATTCACCACTCAGGCACCGCTTGCGCGCTGCATCACCCCACGGCCTGTTGCATCTTCTCCGCACTCGATTGCGGCCTACATGCTCGCAACCAGACAAATGGCAACGACGGCAGCTGCGTGAGGGAGTGAGCTCGGGAGGCTCGGATGAAGCCAGCATTGCGCCGATCTCGAAGAAACGATAAGAACTTGGCTGACGGGCCCAAGGATTCCTTTGTGTCTTCGGCTACCTAAAGGTTCGTTGCAGCTTTAATGGCCCTGTGTACAGCCCGGATGCCGAGAGAGTTCGTCGGAGTTGGCACGCTTGACCAGTCGGCTTGCAGTTCGGTCGCTGCTGTTGGATGCCCTGTTCACGTACACGCTGTAGGAGGAATGCATGTAGTCTGCAGGTGGGCCGTGCCAAATTCCCAACGGGGCGATCGTTCGTTCTCGAAGTACTGATTAGAGGCTCTTCATTGGCTTATGGGGTGTGTCAGCACGTATAGATCAACCGTCCTTCGTTGTCACTCGGCTAGACAGCCGTTGTCCCACCCGCTGTTGAACGCTGCCCTGCCGCCAGATTGCTCTCACCTTGCAAACAGCATAAATGCTTTCGAATGCATCCGTCCATACCAGTCTTGTAGATGACGCCTTTCCAATGGCTCCCGTATTGCCACACCAGCACGTAGAACTTGTATCGATGACTCGTGGACGCAATCAGGACTGGCAATCGCTTGGCCACGACATGGCGCCTAGAACCGCGCGTTCCTCGCAGCTGCTGCATCCACAAATCAGCATATGGGTGGCTTCCGAGGCACTGCGTCGCTCTGGGCCCTGGTCTTCGGCCAGTTCGTACGCACCGTGATGATGGAGAAAAGCGAAATTCGCCTCTGGCCGCGAAATCAACGAAGACAGGACCGAGGTAGTTGTCTAGGACTCCTATCTACCTTGACGATGCGTTCGCAGACGCTCGACGGCAGGCCAAGTTCTTCCGATCCGAATGGTGGGGAGGCTGCGTGGCAGGCCGTGATCGATCACAGAGCCGCGGCGGTTCGCTAGCCTGGCCTTGTGGCAAAGCGTGGGTGTCAGCTGCACCTCCTAGCCAACCGCACATCAACAGCATCATCAAAGCAACGGCAATGCCGAAGTCACGACGAAAGAGGCACGAGAAAGAAGAGGATTTTGATTTGTTCCAACATCAGGAGAGCGCTCTGCCGTTCCTGGATCCCTTACTCCGTGTCCCAAACCCTAACCCATGATACCCAGAGTCATCACATCGTGCATGTGCCCCCGTAACGCTGCTCATCAGCTCGTCCGGAATGCCTCCGCCTCCGAAACGTCTGAAGATCGGCGAGGGGCGAGTTGCGTGTCAGCTTCGGCCAGGGCAGCCTCGAGCGACATGTTGAAGGTCGCGGCGAGGTACTGGGCGTAGCGTTTGCGGTAAGTTGCCGCCATGTCGTCGGAGGACTTGTAGAGCTCCTTCTTTTTGCCTGCTAGGAGATTAGAGGAAAAGCCTCAGTCTAGGTGATCTAGTATACCCGATGCAGGATCGGAGTGGAGAACTATTGAAGGCGGGCTCGGTGAACTTGAAGGAGAAGAGGAAGGAGATGGAGTGGTATTGAATGGAAGATGAGGCATGATGGGCAGGGAGGCTAGGTTCGATCCTTGTGTGTAGGTAGTTCTCTGATGACGATCCTGACTGAGGATGAGGTACTGAGTCGAGTACCGATTGGTTGCAGGTTGGTAGGTTGGTAGACAAGTCTGGCTTGAGCTGGATGATAGTTGCTTCTTTCGAGGGCAGTCAGCGGGCACTTTATACCTAGCAGTCACGATGCGGCCCCAGCTCACCGCAACAATGGAAGAGCACGAATCGCAGTCTAACGATAACTTCGACACGGATACCGATCAACTGCGGTGCCATGCATCACGATCAAGCCCCAGTATTACGCTATCATTGGCGGCAGTGGCATCTTACTTTGGAGCGTGATCAATCGGGCTAGCTGCGTCGAGCTGCGCCATTTTCCATGCCTGCTCCACACACCGCCAGAACACCGCTCGACCAACAAAACTCTGGGGAAAGCCACGTTAACTCAGGGGCATCGCTGACCACCCGGTTCTGATTCAGCATACTGCGCTGCACGGCCGACCTTGCAAGCACCTTGTTTACCACGGATAATCGCCAACGCCGTCCCTTGATTGCCCAACTTAGACATGCATGCTTCGACGGACTCTCGACCTCCACCTAGGGTGTAGGTGCCCAACAGACGTCTTCACGGCATCTCGCGTTATAGCAGCATCACTGTAGTATCCAGTGACTAACGCGAGCTCCGTTGTACGCTCTCGACGCTGAGAAGTCGCCACGTCTCCCGGCCCAGTGGTCCATGGAACGCCGACGATGACACAAAGGCACACAACCAATAATGCCATATGGACTGACGATGACGACCGGCTCCTCAGTGCATGGGACCCGTGGCCGAGCTCAAACGGACCGCTTGCTCTGTTGGTGCCCTGCTGCATGCACGTCGAAAAAGTTGCAGCACCGGCAGCCACCACCTCTCAGCTTGATGCCAAGATGCAAGCGAAAATATAGACGATAATTTCTGGACCTTTTTGAAGCATGCAGTTTTCCTGCAGCTGGCTGCAACTAGCAGTCCCTTATCGAAAGGGCTTACGACTACACCCACGAAAAAGCGACCTTTCCATGGCTCCTGTCGCCAAAAATTTTCTCTATCCAGGCGGTATGAAATTTTGGTGCACGAGAGATCGGCGCAAACTTCCGCGTCCTCGACAGGCAGTACCTTGAGCCTTGTATCATGTATTCCTCGATCTCGCGATGGTCATGGTAGCCAATAATCCTTCATGACAGCATCGCGCGTCCTCACCTGCCAAATTACGGCATAGAAACTCTTGGGAAACGCGTGCGAAGCTAGCCAAACGTCACAAACGTCAAGGGCACGAGGCTTTTGACGAGTACCGTTCAAGGCCTGCCGTCACGAGGGCTGTCCGACTCCCGACGACGATCATGAGGGGCCTGCAGGAATGGTGGGGCCGTGATGCCAAGAGCTGTTGTCGCTAAATTCGGGACAAGGACGGATGTCTGCTGTCTGTTGCTGCGTTGATTCAGGCTCGAACCTTGACGGTCAACCTGGCAAATGCATTGTTTGTGGGTCAACATAGCTATCGCGAGATATCTGCTGCCTCCCAATATTTCGAGGGCAGCACCTGATGTCGCGTTGTGGATCTGGGAAACGCCTTCTGCCATTTCGAGATCTTTCAGATACTCGCGACGCCACCGCCAACCGTCTCACGCGATCCCGGACTCGTACCCCGAGACTTTCATCGCGCCGCCCTAGACGCTGGCTCCTTACTCTCTGCGAAGACTAGGGTCTCTCTACATCTGGTTGACCTTCCTGTTCTGCCGTCAGCATTCTTGAGGGCATCTGAAGCACTGCCATGAGCGCCGCACAGGAGGCATTTTAGAGGCTGCGCTAGCTCTTCCCGCCTCGCATGTAGGGGATCTTCACGACTTTAATCTAACTTCAACTGGTCAGCGCGAATCGAAAGTGAAAGAGCTAGTCCCTGGAAACCTATGTTGATACTCGGGCACGACTCCGTCGCCAGAAGAGATATCCTGCAGGATGTCAATTGCGCCATTTCCCGCAATTCCCGCTGTGTTCCCGGGTCCCAAAAATACGGTACTGCAGTGCCAATGCACGAGGACTATTGCGCTACGATTGCGACTCTCGCATAGTTGATCACTATGGCAAGAGGTGAAGATTGTCGCCGTGCATGCTTCAGCTATATTGAAGACAGACAAGCATTCGACCGGAAGCTTAACCCAACGTCTGCCGGGAGTGTCGACCAAATGCCGCAGATGCACAAGAACGCAGCTGATCTCTAGTCCACATATATCCCCAAGGGATCTAACACATGCGCAACCTACACGCCGGAACACGGCATGTTGAGATGTTCCACGGCAGGCTCGTCACTGCCTAATCACTCTCTTTCAGTGACCTCGCGCCGCAACCTCCTTGGCTTAGATTGAGCGATTATTCGAAGTGCATATCTACCGCAGATCAGCGCGAAGGGAGCATTGCGGAAATACCATGGCACAGCCCCGATTGGGATCATGGTGTGTGGTGCTGCCACGTATCGCGATGTCTCGGTCCGATTCGCACATTTCCATGCCATGATGCTAGAGGCCACAGTAGTTCTCCCAGCGTCCTGGGCACGGATGCTCCTATTCCGAACAGGCGAGCGATTTGCAGCTTGAGACTGGAACAGCGATGGCTACCCTCAAGAGCGAATCACAAATGCCGCGTTCTAACAACTCCGGCGATCTGCAGCACGCACGGAACCGGTAAATACATCAACATATTCTAACTTTTTGAGGTCATCCTCTCCACCAACCACCTCACCAACTCTCCCAATCCAACTTCGGCAACTGCGGCATCTCCCACCTTCTCGCTGTCGTCCCATTCGTCAAAGTCCTATTGCCATTCCCAAATGGCCCCAAACTGGGCGGAACATCCTCCGGCCTCGTGCCCCAAGCACTCTCGCTCGCACCAAGCGTTAATTCCAGCGTACCGCCTTCTAGGAAAAAGCTATGCTGTAGCCAATTCCTCGTGTAAGCCTTCCCATTCAACTTCGCCGACTGAATGTACACATTCTTCCCACTCGGATCAAAATTGATGTTTCGAATCGTCGCCGTCTTCCCTGTCTGGCCATTGCGAATCGACACTGATTCGAAGAATGGAGGCGTAATAAAATACACGTCCTGCCCCGCGTTAGGGAAGATACCCATCAGAGTGAGTGCAGCAAACGAGCCCATAGCGCCACTATCGTCGTTACCTGGGATACCATTGATCGTGTCGTTGAACTGGCTCGGGATGTAATAGTGCGCTCGTTCCGCTGACTTCGCAGGGCGTCCGGCGTAGTGATATAGGAATACCATGAGGAAGGCTTGCTCGTCGCCGATGTAGGCCATCCCGGAGTCGTGGAAGAAGTCGAGACGCTTGGCGAACTGGTCGTTTCCACCGAGGGCTTGAATCAGCGTCGCCATGTCGCCAGGCGCGAAGAAGGTGTATAGCCAAACCGGACCTTCGTAAGTTTCGCCTCCGGAAGGATTCAGGTAGCACCCAGTGAACTCCATCAACGGACTGCAGTAGATCGGATCTTGGAGGCCCCAGCTTCCGTTCATGTAGCGCGGTTGCAAGAAACCTACGAAACCGGTGTTGGTGCCGTTGATGAAGGATGTTTGGTCGGCTTTGAACATGTTGCGCCAGTTGCCCGAGCGTTGGAGGTACTTTACGTAGTCGCCGTTGTGGCCGAATGCGCGGGCGAAGGTCGCGATGACGAAGTCGTTGTAGGCGTATTCGACGGTGCGCGAGATGGAGCGCGTTTCTGTGCCGATGCCTTGAAGGTCGAGGTTCTCGGTCGGTATGTAGCCGAGGGCTTTCCAGGATTCAAGACCGCCACGTCCTGAAGAATGATGTTGTTAACGACATGGCAGGATGGGGGAGAAAAGAGGGTAGGTTTACCTTCGACATCCCAATTCGGCGGTTCGACCTCTGCGTCTGATATCATCGCCTCATACGCAACCCTCCAATCGATCCCGTCCGTAATGTTCTTCAGATACGAGTCGACCAGGACGATATCCGCATTCGACCCACCCTGCGTAAAGCCTGCAACCCGTTAGTTCAGCACTCTATTCACAGAACTCGATCGCCTTACCCTTGCAAAAACTCATCCTACAATCCGGCAACTTCCCCTCATGTCTGTATATGTCCAGCAAACTTCTCACCATCAACGCCTGACTCCTCGGATCCAGCAGCGTGATCAACGGATGTATGCTCCGAAAGCTATCCCAAATACAATAATAGCTATCATAATACGGTTCCCCACTCTTCCAATGCGGATTCTCCCCCGTATAATCCTGCGGACTAATCATACTCCTATACACCCCACTCCAAAACACTTTCAACAGCACGGGATCAACGCCCCCGTCTTCAATCTTTATCACATCGAGTTTCTCACGCCACGCCTTCTCCGCCTTAGCGAGCGTGCCGTCGAAGTCGAAAGTGGGGATTTCGCGCTCTGCGTTGGCGCAGGCTTGGTCTGCGCTGATGAAGCTCATGCCGACGCGGACGAGCATTTGGTTGTTCGCGTCGGGCTTCTGGAATTGCACCCAGGCGCCTGCGGGACGGGCGCTGGGACTCGTGCTATCGGTTCCCTCAGAGAACACTTTGATTCTCCGTGTTCGAGCTGTAGCGCGCGAGTTCGCAAAGACACCCGCGTCTTTTATCTTCGCGCCGGAGAAATCGGCGCAGAAGTAGGACACGTAGTTTCCGATGCCGAAGCTGGGGAGGAACCTCCCGCCGCCTGTCAGCCTCCCATTTGAATGCACTTCAACGGTCCCGTCGCTACGTGTCTGCGGCAAGTCTTGAAGCTCGAGCACGATGTGCGGGCTCAGCGTTGTATTCGGTGTCCACGGCGTCTCGGGGAAGGTGAACCGGTACAAAGCCGTGCGGTTCGATACCGTCATTTCGGCGCGGATCTGCGAGGCGAGCGTTATGTCGAAGTAGCCCGGGCGCGCGTGGACGGTGCCGTTGATGCGGGGGGTCAAGCGCCGCCAGGATGTGTAGTTGCAGGCGTTGATGTCGTCGTTGGGGCAGCCTGAGGAGGGGAAGATGGGGAAGTTGCCTAGGGAGGCGCCCTGTGGGGGATGAGTATGTGCAGAGCTGAAAGGAGGGGAAGAGTTTGAGATGGAGAGAGACGTACACCACCGGTTCCGGAGTCGTGCATGTGCGAGAATCCGAGAATGTCGCTGCCGTCGGAGGCGAAGCCGCCTTGGTTCTCGCCGACGACGTCGGGGCCGGCTTTTGCGAGGCCTGGGGGATGTCAGATTTCGTTCTGCTTCATAGTCTTTGTGGGGGTTGTTGGTGGCAGATGGACGTACCGAAGGGCAGTGTTGCGCCGGGGAAGACATGGCCTGGAATCGTCAATTGAACGTTCTCACTTCAGTTGACGATGTGAGAGTAGGTTTCAAACCTCCATTCGTCGTCCCAATCAACGGGTCTACGTAATCGTAGCCCGACTTCGCCGTCCCATTCTGCGCAGCTGCTGTTCCCACAGCGCACAGCAGCGCCGTCAACGCTTCAATGGCTCGTCTTCGCATCGTGTTCCTGGATCTACAAAACAATGTAGCCACGCGTCCAATGTCCTCTAAAAATCTCTTCTCTTTCTGCAGACTCGGGCCAAAGTCACAAACTCACAAAAACCCAGCCGCAAAAAAACGACGGCGGAAAATCTACAGCGACAGCGACATCATCTCGCACCGCGCACCCCCCGCATTTAATCAATCTATCCCCACATACCACCTTCCATGGGCGCACATCCCCATGTCACCCAAGCTCGTTGCCCTACTTGGCAGGTCACTAGACAATGACATTGCGTCGCACAAGTGCTCATCCAGAAAGGCTGGTGCGCGCGCAAGACCAGCTTAGCCGCAAACACTTTATCCCGCAAAGAAGAAGGCCGCGGATCACACCAACGGCGAAAGTGATGCAATGGAGCGGGTGTGGCTGCGGGGTACATTAGCGGGCGGGTGGATTACCGGGCTAGGTTGGGGTTGGTATGTGCATGGATGGTAATATGAGAGGGGATTTGCTTGTGCAAAGTGTTGGGTTTTGCTGTGGGGTCGGGGGTTGTGTGTGGTTTTGTTGGGCTGCGAGGTAGGGAATGGGGGTTACGGTTGTGCGAAAGCCCTCATCCGCGGAGAATTGCAAATGAGTACAATAATTTCTCCACACGGAAATGGCCAAGGAATTCCTTTATGAGGTCATACGTGTCTGTTGTAGCCGAGATCATCCGGCATATTTTCCCCTGAATATAAATCGCCCTGCAAGCGAGCTCTACCTGCCGAGATCCGTACAATTTCTCCGGGGTGATGTGAAAACCTCACTTGACCGCATGGCACCATGTCCATTTCTCAGTAGCTGGTGTTCGTTTTGACGTAGTAGGTAAGACTATTTTGTACATACAGACTCGTCTTGACGAAAGGGCTGTGTCCTCCGGCACAGAATGAGCACACTGAGATATCCGCGCGACCTGTGAAGGAAGAACGCCGATGCGCACTCGCTGCTAGTGAAGTGCCCCGATCCCCAAAACGCCGAGACCGTCCAGCGGTATGGACTTTTTCCACCTTGCCCACCGAAGACGACTACTCGTCGATCAAAGCCCCAAGAATCAGACTTTGGATGAGGAACTCATCGCACGAAACTCGAACCTTCTTCTGCGCAACCATCCCAGTCCTTATCAGCACTTCGGGTTCTTCCTTTTCATCCCTCTTCCTCTTCTTCCCTGCCTTCTCTTTCACTGCGCTGGTGCTTGTTGGAGAGGCCGGCGGCGGCACCTTGCCGTTGTTGAACAGGTAGTCATATGCCCGGACAACTTCCTTCGCGCCACCATCAACGTGAACGTAGTCCCATTCACCAGATTCAACCATTGTTTTGGCACTACTAACGTCCTTGCATTGCTTGATCCCGGCGGCACCGAGAGCGCGGGTGAGAAAAATGAAGGAGTCCTTCCTTTCCTTCTGCTCCTTGGTTTTGCCAGTGACGAAGAGGACGGTCTGACCGTGAAGGAGTAGGTCGCGACTCTTGACCGCCGAGAGGAAGGATACGTCATCGGAGGCGGGATCGTAGACTTCCATGGTTCGAGAGCGAACTACGCCTTCGGGTTCGAGATACGTGGAGACACCGGCGGCCAAAAGGTATTTGCTGAAGGGTAGTGGAGTAGAAGCGGAAATCGAGTCCTGGATCCAGCGGTAGTGAAGGGATGGGACATTTAAGGCGAGAGATTGGAAGTGCTTCGTTCGACGAGAGTGCGAGTCGGAGATGAGAGCAACAAAACCGAGGTCCTTGTACTCCTTCTTGAGGAATAGCCCATCAAGACCAGAAACGACGCTCGGTGTGCCTTGGGACGACATCATCTCGTCGGACGCGTCAGGATCAAACAGCTCATGGAAGCCATCGTGGAGGACCTGGCCGCCATTGCGCTTGATAAGTTTCGTGATGACATCTGCCTGAGCGCAATTGCTAACAGCGAAAGCCATGTTCTCGAAAAGAGTAGTGATGGAACCAGTAGAAGCTACCGACATAGCACGGGCGGTGGACTCGCGTTGAAGGGAGGTGTTGTTGAGACTGCGCTTAGCGAACGAAGTAGTTGGCAACGCTCCATTTGCGGCAGGTGTGCTGGGTCGAGAGACCGTCGGTGGCTCAGAGGTGCGGGGCGTGTAGCTGAAGTGCCTGTCACGAGTCCTATTCCACAGCGTGTTGGTGAGGTAAATCCATGACATGGGAACCACGACCTGGCTCTTCTTCTGCAAACGTAAATCGGCTGGGAGGCTGTCCCTTTGCTTCTGCTCCAGGACGACTGAGGCATAACCATAACGGTCTGTCTTGGGAACTTCGGTATCTTCATCATCTATGATCCGGTCTTTGAAGCCGACAACAACAAAGGTATGCTTCCTCATGCTGGGCTTGTTGACCTTGACGTGGTCGCCCGGTCGAAGCTCGAGGCTGCGCACGAGGGAAGGATGCACTGTGTTCACGTCGGGAGGATCATCGTATCGAACACGAAGCTGGCGTTCGTCTGGCCGTCCAGGTGTTGGCCCAAGACATGTCGCAGCATAGTAGTGAGAGCCGGGCCACTGTGCAAAGACGCGATTAGGGTTCAGTAGCTCACCAGCCGCGAAGTCCACGTATGAGCCCACGCTTGCTATTCTGACGTGATTAGACTGCGATTCAAGACTCGAACGCGTCGGGTCATCGATCGTCGCCTGCTCGGGCTTGCCTGCCTGGGTCATCACGTCGTTGGAAGAGGCAGGCGGAGAAGAAGGTGGTGAACTTTCGCCACGTTGAGGCTGCTGAGGTACCGAATCTGGACCAGGCGAAGACGGAGGAAAGAGCGACCTATTCACCGGTTTCAATGCGCCTTTCCTGGGCGATTGACGCTTTGACTGCTTCTTTGGGGCTTTTGACTTCAGCGTTGCAACTGGCGTATAGCTGACGTCTTCTTGAAGCTCGTCCACATCCATGGCGTCGTCTTCCTGCTCTGCCCCTGCCACCGCAGCACGCGGCGAGACTGCTTCTTGAACGGCGTGCATCTGCTTGAGAGGAGAAGAACGCAGCTGCTCTGAAGCAGGATCAGTGTCTTTGATTGGGCTCCGAAAGGTCTTCTTCTTCGCGCTGTACGTGATGACCTTTCGCTTCTTAAACCGTCGTCCTGGCGGAGAGTCGGTCTCCAGCTCATCTGCATCGTCTTCGGCATCAGCGGCGAAGCTGAGCTGTGGCATGTCCAGGCCATCGATATCTGCGGAACGTTGCGTATCAGGCTGGTTAGCAATGTCGAGCAGAGACCGATATTTAGGTGCTTCCTGGGATTTTCGAATGGGCTGTGATTCGATGATCTCAAGCTGCGGCTCGCTTGTCGACTCTGGAGGGTGTTCTTGGGCGGTCTGGAAAGGTTCCGTGCTGTTCGTTTGGTTCGCCGTACCGCTGGCGCCAACGCTTGTCTCTAGCGTCTGATCCGCCATGTCAGAGACAGGGCCAACACCGGGAAAGAAGGATGGCTGCGTCTCCTCCAGTACGTCGGTCTCGGGAATAGTGGACTGTCGTTGCTTTCGGATGTCTTCGTCGTGTGCATCCTCCCCGGCGCTGCTGGAGCGGACTAACTCCTCGTCCTCATCATGTATGCTAGGAGCCTGGAGATCTTCCGCTGTCTCCGGAAGTTCTTCGTCAGCATCATTCAAGCCGTGGGCGCTTGTTGTTGGTAGCTCTTCCTCTTCTGGCTCCATGCTATGTTCCTCACGCGGCTGCGGCTCCTTATTCTCGATGGGGTCGGCAGTCGCGATATGAGGCTCAATAGGATCATCCATATTGATGTCGCCGTCGCCTGCGGCCGCTTCGCTCAGCGGCTCATCCTCAGGTTCGGAATGTTCGTCATATGTAATGTCGTCCTGCGGCACGATTGGTGGGCTGCTTGGGACTCGCTCCTCCTCTTCCTGCGCGACCGCGCCTTCTTCCTCTGACGGGCTGGACCGAGGTGGCCGTGGAGGCATTGACGACGAGGCAAGTTGACTTGTGTACCCAGTTTTCGTCAGCATTGTGGTTTGATTGATGCTGTATTGATTGGTCGAGGGAGAGGATGGGAACCGCAATGTGTTCGGTCGGGCTAGACTGCTCTCGTCTGCCGGATCTGGTTGCGAGTCCACGATGATTTCAGATTCTCGACTGCCCTGCATTCTTATTAAAGTTCGATGCCGACTGTGCGATGGCGCAGTAGCGTGGAATTGCGACTCGCGCTGTAGTTGCGAAGAAGGGCTGGGAGAGTAGGTCGAGTTGCGAGCAGACTGGCCGGAAAGACTTTGCGGTGGGTGCGAGGAAGTTTTAGGCACCTGGACTCCATCATCGGCGCTGCTTTTCACTATAGTGGTCGGTGCGCGCGAAGACCCCGCGCTGAATGGTTGTGGCTGGGGCAAGTTGCGAGGTGAATGAGAGACTCTCGCCGGTGTCGCTTGCAGCAACTCATCGGGTGACTCTTCATCCTCGTCCATGTCGTTCGCACCGTCATAAAGAGCGCGTGCCATTCTTGATGGCGCCGGAGACACTGGGTCTGATCTCAGGGAAACCAACCCTCGCCTTCTACCACGTCGTTTCGTTGATGGTATAGATACACTGGACAACGACTTCGCCGCCAACTGGTCGAACTTCTCCCTCTGCCTTCGTCGGTTATACTGCTGTTGGGCAGCGGTTTGTTCCTCCCAGCTGTCCTGCACCTCGCCTGGCGCATCCTCATCATCAAAATATCGCCTCCTGTTCTGCGATTGTTTCATTGTCTCATATTCGGCTCTTGGCTCGCTGGAAGACCGCAGGGGCGGATCGTGTCGAGTAGGCTTGATGGGGCTTGAAAGCGCCAGTGGAGGGCTGGATCGCCGTGTGGTCACAAAATTTGGGGACGGCCGCTGGAAGATAGGATCCTCGCCAGCATCTCCCACGAGAGGTGACGTATGCGCTTGTGTAGCGTGAAACGCCTGCGTCAAAGACATACCATTCGCATTGCCACCGTTGCCAAATCCAAAGAAGGCGGATGCGGAGAGAACAGTGCCTGGAGTCGTGGTCGTCCTCATCGCGGAGCTGAGCACTTGGCCTTGGCTGTCTCTCTTCCTGCCAGCTAATGCCGGCGTCTCGAACTTCAGCGGGCTGGTCATCGCCTGATCAGTTTGGAATTGTGTCTCTAGGTCGTCGTGGATGACGGTTGGGCTCGTAATTGTGGGACTATGCTCGTGCTCTTGACTGGATTGTCCCACCTCGATATTGTGCGTTGGCGTGCCGGCAGCACTCTGTTCATCAACCGCATGCAGCGGCGATCGCTTGCTGACTCCATACTCGCAAACGCTTTCCATTATGCCGCTGGTATACTGCCTGAACATCTGGCTGTCCGGTTGGGTGTCGCCGGGCGCGTTCACGCCATCGAAGCTGTGGGCCATCTTCAGCGTTCCTCCTCTCTCCTTCACAAGGCCCGTGCCTGTTGGTGCCGTGTTGTGCTTGGGGAGACTCGGCTTGGCATGTCTCCAGTCCGCTCGGGCGTGTCGGTCTCGCGGTTCGCGTGGTGATGGAGGCGCAATATCGGCAGCCTGCGATGCGTCGCGTCCGGGGTTTGCACGCTGCCCCGCTTCCGTCGGGGCTGCCGTCGCGTAGATGAATTGATCGTGGTGGATCGATGCGGTGAAAGGAATGGCGCGTCCGCTCGGAGCCACTGCTCGCTGCCTGAGGAACTGAGATAGTTGCGAAGGGTCCTAGTGGCGGAGTTTAGTAGGCTGTGATGGCACGACTCATGGTCTGCGGATAGCGACCGGGGTGCGCTGGCGCCCGCGCGCCATCATAGGAGACTGCTTAAAAAGTGAGCACTCACATCGTAAACATCATCTCTCAGCACAGAAAATTCCTGCGAATCCATTGACTCCATCGACACCATTGCGACAGCTCATCGAGATTGGTTCGAAGCGACGATGTGCTGATGGCTTGGATTTAGCCTCCGCCGCCAAGGCCTGTTTGACGCGAAACAACGTGATCTGGCGATTTGCGTTTTCTGTTCCGAAACGACCACACAATCGATGATCATGACATTTCTATCCAAGGACCGGAAATGAAAGGACCCATATTCGCTGTTCACTTATGTCAGTCACTGCAACGCGGACGTTTTCTCGCATGCATTCTACCTCACGGAGGTGTGCTTATATAAGCACTGCCGGCCACTCCGGTGTACCTCCTTCACCTCAGGCTGCGATTATCGTTCTTACACCCAGCTCCTTTCTATGCAACATTATTTCATTTCCTTGATATGTGGGTTTGTGCTCGAAGCATGGCCACAAACGTCGCAGCCCTGCCCTTGATGATCCAGGGAAACTTTCATTTATCCCCCAGCCGCGGCTGTTTAGTACCCGGCGCTGAAGCATTTAGGTGGCTCTACAGGGAACACCTATAAGTACGATTTGTGGATGATGTTTCCCCATTCTACCGGGTAGCGTAAAACCCACCACGAGGATGCTACTGTTCGCCCCCGCAGAATCGAACCATTGCGGGTGTTTTAAATTCCCCAATGATTCCCGGAACAAGAAGATCGCAATCCGCCAATCGCTACGCATTCTATGAGAGGAGAGCTGTCCATGCAATATCAGTGAGCTACGAGATAATTTTCGGGTCTCAAATTCGGGACATGATGGCGTCAACTTGTAGTTGTATAAGTAAAAGTAGAGTAGGTCAATACTTCATCTACTCTAAGGTCGTCATCGGAACCACAGACTGCCCAAGATGAAGTCCCTAACTCTTAGTACGACCCTCTTTTCCCTCCTAACCACCATCCAACCCACCACAGCAGCCAGCGGCTTCGCAACGATCGACCTCACGAAAACCACCGGCCCCGCGCAATTCAAAGCCTCGGGCTTCATCTACGGCTGGCCCGACAACGGCACCTCAGCCTCCAATTCCATCCCCGACTCCCTCGCCCGCGACATCAAATTCAACGCCTGCCGCGCGGGCGGCGCCCAAATCTCCGCGCGAGGATGGGCGAGCAACGGCTACAGCAGCTACATCGGGCGCTTCAACAGCGCGCTCTCCAACTACAAAACGACGCGCAAATACAACGGCGACTTCATCCTGCTAGTCCACGACCTCTGGGGCGCCGACGGCGGCTCCGTCGCCAAATTCCCCGGCGACAACAACAACTGGACGGAAGCGGAGACCTTCATCAAGCAGGTCGCCAAAGACATCCGCGCCAACTCGATGCTCGACGGCCTAGTAATCGACCTCTGGAACGAGCCCGACCTCACCATGTTCTGGAACCGCACCTGGGACCAATTCCTCCAGTGGAGCGTGCGCGCGTACAAGCTGTTCAAGTCGGAACTCCCTACTACCAACATCAGTGGGCCGTCCATGGCGCACTCCGCAGGCGTGAACGACAAGAATTGGCAAGCCTGGGCCAAGAGCGTGAGCTCGAATAATGCGGTGCCGGATATTTATAGTTGGCATCAGATTGGCAGTTGGGAGCGCGAGCCTGATAGCACGATTCCGGATTTGAAGAGTTTGCTGCAGCAGAATGGAATGCCGGATAAGCCCATTGATATTAATGAGTATGCAAGCAAGGATGAGCAGAATCCCGGGACGAGTGTTTTCTATATTGGGCAGCTTGAGAGGCATAACTTGAGGGGTTTGAGGAGTAATTGGGGCGGCGGGAGCGCGTTGCATGATTATATGGCGAATCTTGTGGCTAAGGTCTCTGGACAATACCAGCCGAACGGGGAGTGGCAGTTGTACAAGTACTACGCCAACATGGTGGGGGATAAGCTTACTACGACGGGGTCGACAGATCATAGGTTTGATGTGTTCGCTACAAAGTCGGGGAATGCGGTGAAGATTATTGCGGGGACGAGGGCGGTCAAGGCGCAGTATGAGGTGAGGATTTCGGGGTTGAGTAAGGGATTGGGGCTGGCGACGAGTGGGAAGGTGGGCGTCAAGACGCTGAGGTTTGATTGGAAGGGGGACCAGGGCCAGATGGGGAATCCTGTGGATATGGGGTCGAAGGATGTGTCGTATTCGAATGACATGGTGAGTCTTTGATGGAAGTGGGAGGGGTGGTGCGGACATGTGCTAACGAGTGGACAGCTGACGATTTTGGTCGATCCGCCTGCGAACACGACGGCTTATGCGTACGAAATTATCGGGGCCTGATGTTGGATGCCAAGCGAGATTATATTGCAAGAAAGCATTATTAACAGCCGCTCTGAGTAGACATATCCCAGAGTCATATCCCATGGGACGTGGTGTAAAACTCTGTTCGCTTCCCACACATTAACACCGTTTGTTTCTGCAGCTTAGACTGTCGCATCATTCGTCTCCTCTCTGCGAACCCTCCAAAATCTCATTTCCCAGCCGCCCTTGTAGTAGTCTAGCATGAGCCGAAACATAACGTCGATAAGCTTTCGCCGTGGAAGCTTGTTTGGAGACGTCAGTTGTCTACTCATCCTCGCTTGCAGCGGCTCCCAATATCTCACAGACAGATACACCGCGACACCAGTGATAGTCAGGGACAAGATTTCAGTGCCAACTATTATTGTTAGCATGGAATTGAGCGCAGAGTTGTGAACTAGGACTCACGAAATACTCCAGCGACGTAGCGACTAGTGAAGCTACCTTTATCTAAGGTGGGCGTGAGTGCAGCTGCACCAGTGCTAGTCGACGATATAGTTCTATCGTCCTTTTAGTATTTAACGACGGAATTATCGGGAGTGCTAAGAAGGACGCAACGAAAGCTAGCGAAGTAAACAGGATTGTTACCAATGTGAAGCCAATAACAGATACCCCAAGGATAAGGCTGCTCTGTGAGGTTTTGAGGCTGCTATGTGAATCCCTGATGCTGGCATGCGTGCGGCGAAGCTCCAGGGTATCTTGCATGGTCTGCGTTACACGCTCAGCATCTTTTTCGATCGTCCCAATCTGTTTTTGATACTGCCTTAACAGGTCACGAACATTTTGCACACGCATCCAGCCGGAGCCTATGTCCTCCTCCGTTTCCCATATGGGAAGCGGCTCTGGCACCTCGAAGTGCGGGTAAACCTTTCGGAAATGTGCTTTTTCGATCAGACTGTCAACTATGTCTGCTTGCTTATCGAGGACCTGGCGTATCATGGCAGGCTCGTTCCGAATGTCGGAAATGCCATGGACAAGGCGCTTTTCCAGATCAAAGTTGGGCTTGATCTGACGTAGATCCCGATATTCCTGAACCGCGAATAGCATAGATAATACCACGTTCTCGAAAACCCCCAGGAGTGGTGGCAGACGGGAGCCCTGTCTGATCCTGCCAAAGCTTTCGATCTCAGCAGCGATGAGAAGACCCATTTGCAGCGTGATTGATGATGTTTCCGGCATTATTCTCACCAGTTCCTCTCGGATATCCGTGATCTCGGGTGATGATGAGAGGCTTGGACTTCCTACATCCACGAGCGAATAAATTCTGGACTCCTCTGTCAACGAGTATGCCGATACCAAAGTGTTGTCTAGTCGCCAAAGTCATAGTTGTGGGATAACCACAATAGTACCATGCCAATCTACTGGCCCTTTTGAATTGCTGGCTTCGCACCATACCACCTGATCGTCATTGAGCTTTCGAAGCTGTTCGGAATGGAGCCCCGGGTGGCTCGACTCATCCAATGTGCGTTCTGGGTGAATGTTGTACGTGGGCATGTCCGCATCTATCTTGGGTGGGTGATTTAATTTTCCCACCCTCTCCGCATTTCGATTGTACAACGCCAGCTTCAAGTTCAGACAGTTCAGCCTACGATGTTTGAATGTCTCGATACGTTGGAGCATGAGACAGGGGAACCGATCATGTTAGTATTTTGGAGTAGACTCGTGAACCAGTATGCATGCATACCACAATGAAGCCTCGGATCTTCACATCTTGGCTCTAGCCATCAGAATCCCAATTCTTAAATGCCATGTAGGCTTGAGAGATTTTCCAGGCTTTAAGACGGCTCCTATCTACGCTCCCCTTGGGGTTACCCTTTGATCCGCTAGCCCTAGAATCGCCGCCGACCTCGTCTGTGGTATCGACTCTTGTTGTATTGATGTCTGAGCTCATACCACCGAGGTCCTGGCTTTGTGTTCCGAAGTTGTTCACCAAATAAAGGTTGTCTTCAGATACGGGGTGCAGTTCACAGCGTGGATCCCTGTAGCTTAAGAAAGTGTACTTAGCGGGAAAGGTCGGGCGATGAAAGCTACGAAGGAAGAACTCTATATCGTCATCGCTGAGAATATCTGGGTCTTCATCATACACGTGGCGGACGAGCCCGAGCTTTTTATTGTCTTCGCTGAGAATACCCGAATCTTCGTCATGGTCGACGGGCTTGAACCCCCTTTGCAGGGCTCTTAGTACCCCCTGAACTAATTAGCAGCGGACGTAGCAGAATTCACTGGGCATACCGGGATAAATGGCCCCTAGGATTGCTAACTTAGCAGAGCCGCCAGCACATCGTTAAGATCACTCACATTTGTGGACATTACATGGATCCACCGGCGTGAAAAGCCAGCGCGGGCCAGCAATTTGAGCCTCTCCATGATCTCATTGTTCTCCCTGCTTTGTACCTGTAGATTCCTAATATCGAACGGTCCATGCCCTCCCAAATTATCGTGCCAAGAGCATAAATGAAAACTGAGAGGTCGGCAGACCCCAGCCGCCTCCGAAGTCCCACCCAAGGCGAGCCTGCCGAGACGATAGAAGTCCAAGATCTGGCGCATTAGCTCCCATCGATGGTCACGACGCTTGAATGGTTGCTTTCCATAGTACGCCTTCTCCTCATCGTCAATGAATCGGCGCATCTCTCTTTGGTCCCGGCCAAGATCCCAAGAATTGGCACGTTTGATGAGAAGCAATTCTAGGCAGTCCACTATAACCGATTCAATCGCTAGGCGAATGAGCGTGTTCCCTTTCCCACCAGTTGGATCCATTTTAGAAATGTCTTCGATATCTCTTAGTTGGTATCGGAGAACTCTATGCCTAGAGCGCGACACCTCTGTTCCGAAAGCGAGATTATCGACGGTTTCCCAAGCTTCATAACCTTTCTCCGTCTCTCCTTGCTCTTCATAACCTTTCCCGCTGACTCTCCGCTCCCTGACGCAATCTTCATAAGCTTTCTCCCTCTCTCTTTGCTCCTTCATGACTTCGATGGCGTTGTCCAACGTGAAGGTTCGTTGATTGCTATCCTTGAGCTTCTGAAGTACCTCATTGTTAAAAACGAGCAATCCTTGAATGATCGATGGGGAGTCTGTCAAGGGCGGTGTTGGCTTCCATTGAGTTTTGTTTACCAGCGTTTCATGCAATGAGTCGTACCTGCTTGAGACTCGGCATCTCCCCAAGTTCTATCTTCAACTTGCGCTTCCTCGTCGACTTGTGCTGTCCATTCATCTTGTACTTCATCCTCATTTCGCACGCGACCGTCTGTTGGTAGTTCACCGTTGCGTTGCGGTTCGTCATCCATACCTCTCTGCGAAAGCTATGGTATCCCGCAAGAGAAGAGGCTTGGAGATCTTGTTGGTCGGCAAACACTTGGGGTCCGATAAACATAAGTACGTTGCGTATTCGCATTCTAGATTTGCGGCTGACATCGTAAGTCTGACAGAACATGAGCTGATTCTTAGGCTTGATGAGGGACGCTATTGGCAGATGATCAATAGAAACGGCGACCAGATAAAAGTGGCATCGTGGGGCTGCTGGTAAAGCCCAATCATTTGCCATGCTGGACAAGCTGAGACGAACAGGAACAGCTTCCGAGCGTCTTTCTGCAGCCGACCCCGAATTCAGTGGGCGCAAGCGGGACACAAGGCTGAAAAGATAAGGGAAGAATCTCAGCCTGATGGATGGCGTGCCTTTTGTTATTGTCCCTAGGTACAGATGTTTGCACTACCACTTGCTTAGTACAGATAGCCCTTAGTAATAAAGATAGATTCATTAATTATATATAATAGGTGAAGATCTTGGTCAATCCGCCGGCGAACACGACAGTTTATGCATATGAGTTCGCGGGAGCATGAGCTTTTGGCATGGCAGAGGGCATTTCGGAGGTCGAATCAATGATTATCGCAATAGGGTTCGTGAACGTTGATTAGTCAGCGGGCAGTGGATGTCTCAGTAAAAGCGCTATTAGCGCTTTTACCAGGACGAGCCCGACGACCTTTAATCGCACAACGCGGCTATTGTTGCCCGTAATGTAGATGTCTGCGAGCTGAAATATTGATGAATAATATGAACCATTCGTGAATATGTGTCGCGCATTGAGTTACAGGGGCTTTCCAATCTGTCCAAAGCCTTTCACATACTCGAATATCAACAACGGAGACTGCGTCGCGTACGTTGTTAATTTAGGTGTAAGAACCCCCGTTTCCAAATTACCTGGTCACAGAAATCGACCTATACCATATTCCCAGGAATGACCCCCACGTCCTCTCCAGTGGCTGTGGATTGGTCAACAGCATTTCCTTTTGTGTCTGCTATCTCTGTTACATGGACCTTTGTGTCTGCTTTCTCTGTTACGTGGACCTTTGTGTCTGAAGCAGAAGGAATGGGACTAGATTGTCCTTGGGCTGGCTTCCTCAATGCCCCTCGCATACGCGCCCCGTGATTCGATTGGAGTCGACTTATTCTCTCCTGAAGCGATTCCCAGTATCTTAGAGACAAGTAGACGGCAACTGCGGTGATAATTAAAGATAAAACCTCAGTACCAACTAATTCAGTTAGTCTTTTGTCTGTATGGGGCTTTAAGTGGAAGACTGACTAAAGACTCCTGCGGTATAGCCGCTAGAAAAACTGCCCTGGTCTGACGAGGCCGCAGTTGTAGCACTGGTGCTAGTCGCACTAGTAGTACTATCGTCTTTTTGATACTTAACGACTGAATCGATAGGAAGAGCCAGGAACGAAGCAACGAAGGCGAGCGGCGTAAACAAGATTGTTACTAGTGTAAAGCCAATAACAGATACGCCGAGAATTAGACTACTTTGTGAAGTCTTGAGGCTGTTCTCCGATATATCGAGACTGTACTCCGCAATATTGAGACTGGTGTGGGAATCTTTAATACTGGCATGCGTCCGTCTGAGATCGAGGCTGTCTTGAATTGTCTGCGTGACTCGTTCTGCATTTCTGTCGATTGTCTCGGTCCGCTTCCGATACTGCACTAGTAACTCTCGTGCCTTTTGAACCCGTTCCCAGCCCCTGAGAATGTCTTCTTTTGTTTCCCATTCGGGTCGGTCGTTTGGAATCTGTGGGTCCGACTCTGTTGACCCTTCGCCCTTGGGACGCGCCTCTTCGAGCAGCTGAGTTACTACATCAAGCTGTTGATCAAGGACTCTCTGGATCATGGCAAGCTCGTTCCGGATATCTGAGATTCCATGAATGAGACGCTTCTCCTGCTCCATATCCGGGAACTTTGCGCTGTCGACATCGCGATACTTTTGAACATCGAGAAGCATGTAAATGACAGCGGTTTCAAAAATCGCGAGAATCGGTGTGTATTCTGAGCCTGTCCGCCTATTACCAAAGCTTTCGATTTCAGCGGCGAGGATCAGACCCATCTGTAGGGTGATGGATGATGTTTCTGGGACGAGATTTAAGCTCTGCTCAGAGATGGACCTTGGGCTGTGAGGAGACGGCTGTGATGGATAGTTTTCCGCCCCAGAATTGGAGAAGTTCCCCGAATCTTCTGTCATTGAGAATGCCGATACTAACGTGTTGTTGAGTTCCCATAGCCATAAATCCGGAACCATTACGATGGTATTGGCCCAATCTGCTTTAACAACTGCGTTCGCTTCTCGAGTCACGACTTGATCGGCATTGAGTTCCTGGAGGATAGCTTGGCTGAGTCCGGGGTAACTCGACTCGTCTAGAGTACGTTCTGGGTAGATACCAAGGGTAGACGCGTCCACCGTTGTCCCCAAAGGTGCATTTGTTGCATCTTCCGGGAGCATTTCAATTTTCAGCTTTTGAAAGTAGTCTCTACGGCGATGGTATTTGTCAATCTTTTGGAGCAGCAGACATGGGAACTGTTGAGGTCATTCTACATGTTGCGAAGTGGCGACAAGGCTAGGGACATACCACAATAGTACATTGCTTCCCACCATGCCGAGTTCCGTTGGAAGAGCTGCTACTCTCCCCCTCGAGCTTACTTCGACGGCGGAACATACAGCCAGGATCCCTGTAACTCAAAGCATCATCTCTCGAAGGGATTGCCGGGCTCTCGAAGCTATAGAGAACAAACGCGGTATCTTCTTCTTCCAGCAACTTCTGTTCCAGGCGTTTCCGATCCGATTCCTGTTGCTCTGGTTCCATTTGCTTTAGTATCTTTTCCACAGGTGCATCATATGTGGGGACTAAAGTATCGAATCTTCGATGCAGTGCTCTGATGGCCGCCTAGCTCGGTCAATAGCAATTATTACGGCGGAACCTTTTCATACCAAGACCATTGGTCCCTAAAGAATTTAGCTGAAGCTTTACCTTATCCATGACGCCTACTCACATTCGTGGATGTAACGTGGACCCACTGACGAGCTGTTCGGTTCGGTTCTATTGCGCTGTAAGATTCCTGCCATTTCTTTTCGTTGTGTAACAGCCGTAGAGTTTCAATGTTCTTGGTATAGGATACTCTCCAGTCGTCTTGCCAACGACACACGAGAAAACGGTCGATATCCTCTCTCTGAACGCGCGCCTGACTCATTCGGTAAAATCCCAGGATATGACGCATGAGGTCCCAGTGATGTATGCGCCGTGAGAAAGGCGTAGCAAGCAGCTTTCTTTCCCTTTCATCGATGTACTGGCGCATCTCATATTGTCCATCCCCGAGTTTCTCGGAGTTGACGCCCTTATAGAGAAGCAGCTCGAAGCAATCCACTCGGATCGAATCGACCGCATAGCGTAGAAGTGTGTTGCCTCGGGCGCCTGTCGGATCCGATTTACCAATGTCCCCAATGCGTTTTAACATGAACTGAAGGACTGCGTGCCTAGAGCTGAGGACATGAAGATTCGCATCCAGGCTGTGCTGATACTCTGCACGAATCTTAAACTCTTTCTCCTCGTCAAAGCCCATGATCTTCTTATCGTACTGCCGTTGTTCAGACATGGCGTTGAGTACATCTTGGAGACTGATGGGCTGAGCACTGGGCGCGTCAAATTCGTCTTTGACTTTTTTCAACAGGTCACCATTGAGTTCCTGTAGTGTCTGTAGTTTCTGATCTAGTATCGCTTTCTGTGCATCCTGTGCTAATATCTCATGAGTATAGACTGATCTGGAACCGTTTAGATCTTCCTCACCTGCACTCGCCTGCCCGCTCGCTTCCGCACCCATGGCTTCTGGATAGCACGCCTTGTGCCAAAAAATTGAGATGGAAAGAAGGGTGGGTAAAGTGAGCGACGAGGCAGACACGCAGGCCTTGACTTAAATCAAGTTTTCTGATAAAGGGCCACGTCAGACTTTCAGCTGGCGTCCGCATCCGGCGAGGGTTCGATTTCCAGCGGCTTAACGAAGGTTACGATTGGAGCTTCCCAGGAGGCATGGAGCAGGCATGGAGCACACCCACATGTATGGCGTTGGTGGGGCCAATCGATAACACTCGCACCCCACAAAGCTGAGAAATAGCAGCTGGTCCTCCAACTACCTGCAGCACGTCAGCGTCGACACCATGTCCAATGAATTCACTGGTCTGCGGGATTGTACCGAATAGGCCTAAATCACTGTTGTAATCTTCTAGGTATCTGCCGCACTTGGCGAGGCGCGAGAGTAAATGTTGAGGAAAGTGGAGAAGTCGGTACTTGTAGAAGCGCTGACTTGGCCATGGATTAGCAATCAAGTCCTCCGTGTAGTAGCCGCAGTTCACGAAAGCGGATCGTCGCGAACAATGTCCAGATGTTCCTTCGGAGATTTACCGCGATGTACGACCTGGACGATGTGAGAGTGACAGCCATGCATTCAGCAATGTATCTTGCTGGCTCGAGTGTCTGTAATTCTCAAATTGCATGCAGACATGAAATGTACAGTATGCCCTTCATCCCTCAGAATATTGTGGCTTCCGTTCAACCCTTCTCGTCACCCTTCTTAAACCTTCTCCAGCTTGAACATACTTCCATACACATCCACCTAACCAAAGGCAACATAGTACAAGCTCATAACCGCCGACGCACCCACGACCGTCCACCCTGTCTGCATAACCATCTTATTGCTGAAGCCCATACCCACATCCCAAGTCAAATGCCTCACCCCATTCAGACTATGAAAGAAGAACGGGAACGCAACCGTCAACTTCGCCGCAGCCTTCGCCCACACAGGCCAAGCTGCCACAGCAGCAACCATCGATGGCGTCTCGAGATGCCAGCCAAGCGTAGGAGCGACCAAGTATGCCATAGCCCAAAGGTATAGTCCGCCACTGAGCGCAACGCCGGTGATGCGGTTGAAGGACGAGGCGTACCAGGTGATTTGCGGGCGGTAGATGGAGAGATGCGGGGAGACGGGGCGCTGGAGGCGCTGCTTTGCGAGGATGTCTTGGGCAGTCTGTTCGCTGACGTGGTTGGTTGCTGCTAGTCTGTATACCAGTGTATTAGTATGGGTTTGTGTGCAATGGCGATGGGGGATGGTGGTGTCATGAGCTCCATACCTTCGCTGCACCATGCGCCCCGCCGCATTCGCTCTGAACGTAGGCACGGCCGCCCGTCGCAGCCCGAGATGGAACACCCGTTGTGAAGCCATTGCGCTCAATTGTCTGCAAGAAATGCCAATTGGGTCGTGGAGGGGAGAGTTGTCGTGCGATGGTGATGTCGTGAGTTCGTCCTTAGCATCCGGCTCGGCTGTTCCTCGAGTTACCGAGCGACCAATCAGAGCGCTCGGCTTAGTCAACCGAGCGCTGCACATCCGAAAACTTCTCGCGGCCGCCGCGGGGCTTCGTCTTCTTCTTCACGGAACCTCGATATCGCCGCAATGAGCCTTCGGGCATGAGTTGTCGGAGTGACGGCCTTTCTGCTGGCGTTATGTCGGTGGAGTTGGGAGATGAGGGATTCGCGAGGAATATGCCCGTAGTTAATCGCTCATTTGGCCGTCTTTTCGTGGTCGTGTGGGTTTCATATCCAGGGCGACATGTCGTGTAGAAGAAGTGTTTTTACTGCCCTTGGAGGCAGTGATGTATAATGAGGTATTTGAGGTCTTGGTTGAAGCCTGGATGGATCGCCTTGAAGCAATGCAAGCACCCTGCACATTCCCGAATGCGTTGCAGGACGGATGATGACCGCGCCGTACTAATAATTGAGCGACATCGCTGCTCAGCTTGAGGAGGTGGTACGGAGTGGTTCAGCTGCTAGGGAGACTTTTGCTCAGTATCCTCATTCGCGATTGCTGCGATCGCTCGTCAATTACAGAAATTTCTGCTCCCCAACCTTCTCGTCCAATTTTCTCCACATCCATCGCCCACCTATCAACATCATGAAACCTCATCACAGCCCCATTTCCAACCCATAGTGCAGTTCGTGAAGCTCAAAACCTTTAGCCGCCCAAATGCCATCCAAAAGAATGACCCAAACCCTCTCTACGGACCTCGGCCTGCCGACAGGATCCTACATCTACAAAATCATCTCCACAGCGCCGCGCTTAGACCCTCTCACCTACCAACAATCCGACCATCTAGCCGTCATATCTTCAGATGATTCACTCCGCTTCATCGATTCTGCCACCCTATCTCCCCTGTCCAACGGCACGATCCCCAACGTCAATGAGAAAGTCACATGCCTCGAGCGCGCCAACGACGCACCGAGCAACGTAGTTGTAACAGCAGGAAGAGACGGCCTGATCCGATTCTGGGATAAACGAACGAGACAAAAGGCGTTATTCGTTGAGAGCCGTAAGTCGTCCGATCCGGACAGCTTATCGCGAGAGATGCACGTGGGAGCCGCGATACTGACATCAACCAGCGAACAAGCTCATATCCTCCCTCACCAGCAACCTCTCCACCAACTTCCTCGCCGCCGGCATCGAAAACCCCGAAGACGGCCCCGCCTCCTCCCCTGTGTTAATCTGGGACCACCGCAACGCGCGCGAGCCCGTTCGCGAATACGTCGATTCGCATACCGACACCGTCACATCCCTCCAATTGCATCCTTCGCTTCCCACATTATTACTCTCTTCCAGCACAGACGGGCTGCTCAATATCTTCGACACCAGTAAAGCCGATGAAGACGATGCGCTGTATCAGGTGATTAACCATGGCTCTGCAGTTGCGCATGCTGGGTTTATGTTTCCGAGCACGGACGTGTATGCGATTGGGACGGATGAGACGATGAGTTTCTATGCGCTGCAGAGTCAAGAAGAGGAGAAGGAAGAGCCGAGTCCGATGGTGTGGGGGGATGTGAGGGTGAAGTTGGGGTGTGAGTATGTGGTGGGTATGCATTGGGTGGGGAGCGAGGCGTTTGTTGCGGCTGGGAAGCACAGGTATGTGATATGGCGAGTACTGATGGGAAGGAAGACTGATGATGGCTAGTTCGAGCTCTCTGGAACTATTCCCAGTGAAGAAGGGGGATGATGGGCCGTTGGAGTACACGTTCGATGCGGAGAAGAGTGTTAGATTTGATGGTGCACATGGGGAGGAGATTGTGAGGGATCTGTGGACGGAAGTACAGGTAGGTCCAGCTAACCCCGCTGATCAGAACGGCACTAACTTCACAGACCGGCACAACGTACACTTGCGGCGAGGATGGCTTCGTTCGAGCTTGGAAGATGCAGGAAGACGAAAATATGGAGGTGGACGAAGAGTCAGTATCAAAGGAGAAGAACAGAGACAGGAAAGATAAGCGGAAGGATAAGAAAGAGAAGAGGCGATCTGAGAAGGAAGCCAAAGATAATAGATTCAAGCCCTACTAGTGGTCATGTTAATCGAGAGTGTGAACACACATCAGTCATCACGCCGATGGATGTATCAATGAGCAAGAGACTACACAACGAATGATTTCATCTTTTTCTTATTCTTTAATACCATGATGGGAGCTCTACGAGGCATCAGCTACTGTACAGCATATCTACCAAACTATTCGGATCCCGTACCGTTCGATACATAGAGGCCAACCCATCGATTTACCTCTCCGCCTTCATCGCCTATCCACACACCCGCTTCTGCTTTTTCCATTCCATCTTCTTTATCTCCGCCTCCTCCGCTTTCTTCTTCTTCCACTCTGCCTTCTTCTGCTTTACCTCCTTCACCTTCTCCCGTTTCGCTTCAAGCTCATGATTCTGCGTGGCTTGGGCTTGTAGGTCATGATCGTCTGTCTGTGACAGTACATGGAGAACAGCAATCTGTTCGAGCATCGAAGTATAGTCGGGGTCAAACGTGACATGCCTCCGGATCAAACGGGCGGCGACAGCTTCGATATACCACTGACACACATCCGAACCAAATTCCGGACCCATATCCTTAATGGCATCGAAGAGATCCGTATCTGGGCAGCTGAAGCCACGACCGGCGTCCAACAAGCTACGTGTGAAGTAGTGACGGCATAGAATGACAAGAGGATCTTGTACGGCCTTGCTGATGACCTTTTCCATGGTGGATTTCAGATCACGAGCGGAGACTTTGAAAGCGACGCCCACATGCCCGAAGGGATGTGAGAGCTCAAAGAGATGCTTGAAGTGCTCGGAAACAGCTAAAGCTGCAGCGTTGATGACGCCGGTCAGTGGTACCACGAAGGTCTCAATATCACCCCGATGACGATACACGCTTGGCAGACCACATGGTCGCAAGCCAAGATGAAGAGCGGAATCTGGTTTCCACACTTTTCCTTCAGCTCGGCCTTGATGGCTTCCAGTTTGGAGTGCTTCTTCTCGTCCGTTCGAGCGCATTGGACGCATGTGAGACCGGGGATGTCAGCGCGGAGTTTGCGGAAGGGAGGAGCTGTGTTGAAGGAGTGATTCCATCGTTCGGCCCAACCCTCTAGCCCCGTTTCGTTACACCATTTCTCGAAGGCTGGGTTGCCGTTTAGCTTGATTGCCATGTTATCGAGGTCGGTGTCGACCTCGTTGCCCACAGGCGAGCCGAGTCCTTCGGCCGATACGCGACCTTGATCATCCAGAGTTATGGGGAAAGCCATTTGATCCAGGTAGGCTGCGTACTCGGGATCGAAGGTGACGTACCTCCGAATAGACAGGGCTACAACGCCGTCCACGTACCGCTTGCATATATCCCACGGCTTACCAAGCTTCTTGCCGGATGCTTTAGTGACTGCTTGGAAGATCTCCTCATCTGTGGAACTAAATTGAGGCCAGCATCAATTAGCTCACGAGCAAAGACTTTGCGACACATCTTGACAATGATGTCCCGGACGGCGGCTCTAACAGCATTTAGCATAGCAGCCTTGAACTCGCCAGCTGAAATTTTGCTCACTACTATACTGTAGGGCCAGCTGTCTGACTTATCTGGAGCCAAAGTAGTCTCACAAAATAAGGATATGGATACGGATGCAGCCTGGAATATGGAGTCCAGAGAGAATGCTTCTGTTTCATCTCGAAGACCGAAATAGTTCAAGGTCCCTTCACAGACCTCACGCCAGGCTGGGCCGAAGTTGTTATCTAACATAGCCCAATAATCCGTGAGCACGATCTTGTCACCATCCTTGGCTGCGAGGAATTGATCCGCAATACGGAGCGCTCCTGGAAGATCCAGATGTACTCGATCGTCGTGGACCAGAGCCAAAAACCCACATTTCGCAACAGTATAAGGCACCTTTAGAATGGTGTGATCACTGTAGTATGTCTGTGTAAGTGAGAAGTTTAGGTTATGAGATATACAGACAAACTCGGGGCCGCCGGCATAGTTGCAATGTTTTTGCTGCCAATGTAGACAAGCTTGGCAGAGCAAATGGTCGCAACCCAAAATGAACAGTGGGAATTGATATGAGGCTCCAAGTTTCGCCTTGATTGCATCTACCCATTCATCCCTATATTCGTTGCGTCCATTGTAGCAGCCCGAGCACCTGTACCTAGAAACGTCGCCCTCGAGCCTTCGTAGAGGAGGGTTTCCGTTCATGGTCGTTATGTTGCATTTCGCCCAGCTCTCACGATCCTCATCGTCATCGTCTTTATGTTTCTCCTTGTACCATTGTTCATACGCTGGATTACCTTCCAATTTTATGGCCATTTGGTTGAAGTCGAGGGGGGCATAGCCTACTTGGCCGGAGGAATGTTCTAAAGAAGCGTCCGGCGCTTTTGACAGGTCGTGGAAGATGTCGAGAGATGAAGTGCCCTCGCTAGACACGGAATCGATGCAAGACATCGTGGAATCGGATTGGGACCAGATTTGCGTGTCTTGGTGATGCAAATGGTGTTGTATGCCGACGTGTATGTGTGAAGTCTGTGAAGTGTGTGGGTTCGAAGGAAGAGGCTCATTCAGACTTTTATGTGGTGGAGTCAGTTGTATTGTGCCGTCACTAAGTTGGGTGTTATGTATAAACAGCAGTGAACTTGACGGAAGAAATATGATTGTCAATACACAATGTGAGATTATGTGTGGTGTAATCCTTGTTCGAGCAGATAGCGGAAGGTGGCCGCGAGGAGGGTTGTGGATGAACGTAGTTGGTGCAATATTTTCCATTATGCATGCATGAGCGAAGGCGATTGAGGGGAGCTGTTGCGGGAAGTTGGAAAATCAAGAACTAGGTCACGTGCAAGAGCGGAAATATTAAATGGCCCCGAATGTAATTAGGTTGATTACCGACCTAGCAACTCAGTCAGCGCGTACGGATGCCTACCATTTCAGTGATGTGGATCCAATAACGAGATGGCCTAAAAGATCGATTGCTTGAGCTGAAGTGTCGGACACATCTCACCACGACGTCTAAAATCCGATCTCTTTCAAAAACCCTGCGAACGTGCCGAAGCCCTCCCAACCGCCCACCTTCTCGACCAACTCATGACTCTTCTTGACCCCCTCTTTCGCACCCGTACCGTAGTAATCGTACTCCCGAATCATCATAAGATTGTCAAACAGCTCTTTGCTTCCTTGGTAGTCTTCAACAGGAATCTCGCAGTATTCACACGGCTTTCCAGTCACCGACTCCACAGACTGACACACATCAATCGGAGTAAACCAACCAGAAGCAGCGAGCGTGTGCTTTCCAACAGTTTCAGAAGGTTCCGCGAGACATGCTGCAACGAACTTGCCAAAGTCCCTCGGCACGTCCAGCATCGGGATCGCAGTATCGGGACGGAACAACCAGGCCAGCGAGTAGTTTCCACTTTCGTCCGGCTTGATGGAATACGGGATGTTGCTCATGAAGTAGCCAGGCAATACGAAGGAGGCTTTGATGCCTAGACTGTTGACGTACTCCTCGACCATGGCTTTCGAGTCAAAGTGGTGCAGGTTGTGCAGCTTGCCGTTCGTGATCTTGGAGACGTAGGGTAGTGAGGACCAGATGAGATGGTCCACACCGGCTTCTTTGGCGGCGTCGGCGAGGTTCTTGCCTTGCATGACTTCGTGCTCGAGGGTACCCTTTTCCCAGTAGTTCGTCACGCCAAAGACAGCGGATGAGCCTTGGATAGCTGAGATGATGGAAGATTTGCTGTTCAGGTCGGCCTACATTTGTTAGCGCTGTGTCACATGTTAGAGAAAGTGAGCATACCTGGACCATCTCAACCCCCTTTGCAATCATAGCCTGGGCATCTGGCTTATTTGGATTGCGAGTAATACCGCGGACCTTCCATTCTTTCGACAGCGTTGGATGACTCAAGATGGCTCGCACCACAGAGCCGCCCTGGTTGCCAGTAGATCCAAAGACAGTGATAAGCTTGGCCATGTTGTATGAGCGAAGCATGTGCGGATACATCATGAAAAGCAGCAGCGTTCAAAGGTATCTATACCCCTCATCGTGGCTTGTTTCACCTGTTCCGCGATGCTCTGTTTCTGCGTATGTAAGGGGGCCGCTTCGTATGGCGTTGCATAAGCATCGTGTAAGGGACACTGGACGAGTGCTGAGTAAAGCTGGAATAAGCGGACGCCATCTTTGGTAATGGATGAGAGGAGGCGTGTAGCGAGGCCAAGCGGAGGCGTTCACCCCGCTTTCCTCTTTTAGCGCTGCGATCGACACGCTTAGTCACACAAGCCTCTTGGCGAGAATTCGACCTGCATTTTTGCGACCTGCACTTCTCCACCTCACAACAATATGATGAATCCCGTGGCTCGGAGGCCTCCGTAGCTTGTCAGTGTGCATCTCCTCATTCTATATTCGTTCCAGTTAACCGCCAGCACGCCGACCTGCCAGCTCAGGACTAAGACCCACCCACACATTGGGAGCAATGCAGGCGGACAAGCACAAGCACTTCGTATCCTTCCTCCACATACACTTTCGGACACGAATATGAGCTAGGTCGGAAGCAAGAGATGGTCCCACATGCCCAATATCGGTGGCAAACCTGGATTTCCCTGTCAAGGTTGATCCCTCATCTGAGCATACCTGGGAAAACACATTCTATTCCCAAGATCAACCCCCTCAACGGCTCTGAGGCATGCGAATAGAATCTTCTCTGCAGATAAAGCCGCTGCGGTCATCTCCTCCATGCCCTAGCCCACTCACCTATACAATCCCACCACGCCGCTTACCTACCGAGCCGACAAAACAAGCATTTTCGGCACAAAAGCTGCAACATCCCCCAAGCCTCACATTGCGGGGAAACTGCACGTGGAAACTGTTCCCCCATCTCTTCCAAATCCCACCACTTTACCCTTTCCATCCTTACCCTTCCAAATTGACCCTCCAATATTACCCGAGCCACGATTGGTCTCCACCCCGTCGACGATCTACCGACGTCGGCCAGTGCCATTCCCAATATAATGCAATAGCCACGCCCGGTATATCGCCTTTTGCGAAATGAGTCGCCCCTCGAGCAGAAATGGGGCTTCATATATGCGTCGATTGTGTCTAATTGTAGAGGGAGGGATGCGGGGGTTGCGGAGGGCTACCGAGAACCTGGGGGACTGGGGTTATATACCGACATATAAACGGTGCGTCTGGGCTTGGGGGAAGTGTTGGTTAGGACGAGAGACTCGAATATTTTGAGAAAAGACGACAGAAAAGAGAAAGGAAAGCAAAATGTTGGCTACTTCCCTCGTTGCGCTCGCGCTTGCTGCCACGGGTTTTGGGCAGGTCATGCCGGCTGGGTACCGCGCAGTGTACATGACGTCGATGGTGGACAAGAAATACGTCGTTGGACCGAAGGCGGCTACTGCTGGAAGCGCGGTCGTTGTGTCAGTCCCCCCGAAAAGAAGACTACTACGGCGTGTACTGACGAGGTATAGCAACACACTTGCCAACAAGCCCGAACAGCAATGGTGGCTCATGGTCGGCGAATCGAAGCAAATCATGCTCGCAAACACCACACTTTGCCTTGACGCTGGCGCGAAGAGCGCGTGGAAGGATATGGCGCCTCTCGCAGTGCAGACTTGCTCGGATACCTCCGATGGGCAGAAGTTTACTGTCATGACTGATGGCCGTATTGCTCTTACTGCCTCAAGCCCTAGTAAGCGATTCGATAAATTTGGGAATGAATAGAGCTGATGTGGTCTGCAGAGGAATGCGTCGACCTCCAGTATATGCGCGCCACGGCAAACAACCCCGTCGGACTCTACAACTGCAACGGCCTCGGCAACGCTGGTGCTTCGGATAAGGGGATTAACTGGCCGCTTGTGAATGTGACTGCGTTCTAGGTCGCGATGTGATAGAGTGATGTGGGGGAGGTGCATATGTAGGAATAAAACTGCTCAAACTTCATTCACTGTGTGATCATAAGATGATGAAAAGGGTGTCGAATCCGCGCCAGCCTCATTACTTCCTATCTCTTTAGTGAGCGGAGAATACAGCTTTCCATTGATTGAGAGGAGCCTATCCAGACACTGTCATTTCCCAGACTTCTGAATATGATGTCAAATACCAATTTTCACTTGCGCTAAACACAATGCACAGCACGTTGAATCCACTCAGGCCTCTTGATCCTATATCTCCTTGTATATGATCAGACTTAGCTCGACCAGAACCACCCATTCCTCTTCGGCTTCTCCGGCTTCTCCGGGTTCCCGGCCTGCGCCTGCGCCTGCGCATCTTGCATCACCCTCCACGGATCCTGCTGTGCCTCACCCTCCTGTCCACGCTGTGTATGCACCGTCTCGGTACTCTCCTCCTTCCCATCAGCAAACCGCTTCTTCAGCACCACCTTTGTTGTCACCGTGCCGTCGGGCGCGACCGTACGTTCGGTAGTCGTAAGCGTCGAGAGTATTGACGGGCGTCCGTCTTTCGAGGGGGCAGATGGAGCGTTCGGCGCATTCGCAGGGCCTAGTAATCGTTCATACCCATCGAGCTCGGTCTCGGGCATGCCCTGCTCCCACTGCCCCTGCTTCGTTTTCGGTGTTGGCGGGTCATCGTGCTGATCTTCATGATCGTGGGCATACTCGTAGCTCGGCTCTTCTGTCGGGGCATCGTCTTCCCAGGGTACGCGTTTCGGGTATTCGGACTTGGACTTCTCGTTCGCATCCGTCGAGTAGAATTGTCGATCTCTCGGGGCAGCGCGTGGGTCCCAGAAGCGACGGGTCCACTCGTTGAAGGTCATGTTCTTCGATTTGCCTAGTTGATCGGAGGGGATCAGTGGCGCGCCTTGCTCTGCGCGCACGAGGTCCTCGTGGGCGTCTCGCCAGTTGATGCCTGCTCGCTTGAGCTGTTCGTCGCGCTCGAGGGTGCTGATGTGGTATGGACCTGGGTATACGTATTCGGGGAAGGGATCGGATTCGGACATCATGCGCGAGACTTCTTCCATGATCTTGTCCCCTAGTTCGTCGAGGATGGAGAGCTGGCGGTCAAAGTCGTTTTCGGGCTTCGCTTGCGTTGGTGCGGAGGTTTGCTGAGAGGCGGATCGCTCCATATTGCCGCCGAACCTTCCGTACATGTATCGAGACTTGGGGCAGTGATCGCGGTTCCGCTCCATCTCGCTGTCGGTTGGGTCCTCCCGCGTGTGATGCTGCCATCTGCGACACCTCCTCCTAGGCGCCTGTTCTTCTTGTGATGTATCCTCCGCATCGAAAGGCTTGGGGAAGCCCCAGTCCCAGGACCATCCCCACTCCTGGCCCTTCTTGTTGCCCACCTTCTCCACGAGCTGCGCTTGCTTCCTCCCGTTATCATCGCCTTCCTCCCTCGTCCTCGCAGCTTCAACGATGTCTTTCCTGATAACCTCCGCTTGTCTGTCTAAAGCCATCAACTGCTCTCCCTTGTCCAGCACTCCTTGCAAATCACCCACCCGGTAGAGCTCTCGTCCATCGCACCGCAGCTTGTTCATTTGCGCCTCAAGCTGCTGGAGCTCATCGCATTTGGCTTTGTCGGCGCGGCCAAACAGGCATTGCTCGAGGGCGTGGTGCTTATTGTTGAAGTTTACGATATGCGCCGGAAGCGTGAAGATGGTGTTTAAGAGCGACGAGACTTGGGTGTCGGCGAAGCGGCGGAAGGCGATGAAGGGGTTGTCCTCGGGGCGGCTAGTGTCGCGTCGGGGTTCATCGTTGGGAGCCATGATGGATTTCTTCGACAGAGAACTGCAGAGCAAAAACGGGTGATAGTGCTCAGATGGTGGTGGAGTGTTTATGATGAGGCGGGGCTCGAGCTATGTGGAGTGAATGCCTACGCGTGATGTGACCAATTACGTGTCGCGACGGCATCGGGGCTCGTTACGCGCCGTCCCGAGCCGCCGTCGCGTTCACCAATCGAGAACTTCTTGTCCACCCAAACTCTGCACGCTCGGTCATCGTGAATCCATCATCATTTGTGTTTAGTCGTCCATGCCGAATCACTCAGACCGAAGCCTAGCGCCGAGGCACGGGCATCCTTTGTGAAAGACCATGGAAGTTGGAGTCAACCGTGTGCCCAAAGTTGAAGGAGAAGATCTCAGTCTCGCCATCACTCAGTACGGGATGCGGGGTACTTGCATTTCCATGCGTTCTGGCTGCCTCTCTTGAGCAGGTGTATGGATACCTGTCATGCACGTATGGCTGGGTTTTTCATATGTTATCGTATTGACAGCCAGAGCCTACCACCACCTTCGCGCAACGAGCATGTTCCAATTGGCCTGTTGGAAACACCCAATATGGAGGCGTGTATCTGCGCCGCTCAAGAGCTGAATAGGAGGGTCGAAAAGGCCGGGAGAGGTCGAGAGGGACGACAGGGATGAAGAAGACTGAGAGGGGTTGATAAGGTTGAGTGATCTTCGATGGGATAATTCCACCCCTTTCGCTCTTCTGCTCAATTCCTCCCTACTCTCCTTATCTCTTTCACAATTTCGCTGCAAAAATCACGATTCATAACATGGCAATCTCGTCCCCCGCGGGAGCAACAGTTGCTGCCGGTGCGCTTTTGTTATACGTCTTGGTCCTCATCATTTACCGCCTGTACTTCCACCCGCTTGCCAAGTTCCCAGGGTCGAGGCTGGCCGCTGCGACACAATTTTACGAGATCTACTACGATGTTGTCAAGAAAGGACGATTCATTTGGGAGTTGGAGCGGATGCATGCCAGATACGGTACGAACCAATTCCGCTATCTGTGAAGTCTGGCGTGTTCAAGCCATACCCGGGTCATATTCTCCAGATTATAGCCTTCGGTTACGGGGTGCTCATCCGGGGTAACATGGCGAGAGTGTAATCGTAGACTTTTGGTGCTCGGTTGGTCTTGCTGATAATCGAAGGCTATGAACTAAACCTGTACCTGGGGGTTCTCTGTACATTTGCTAACCACCCTAGGCCCCATTATTCGCATCAATCCAGACGAGCTTCACGTCAAAGACTCCGAGTACTACGACACAATCTACACCAACGCACGCCACAAGCGCGACAAATACGACAAATATGCCATGATGGCTGCTCCCACGAGCATGTTATCGACGGTAGACCATGATCTGCACCGCTCCAGACGGCAGGCACTTGCGCCCTTCTTCGCCAAGCGGTCTGTCATCCGGCTCGAACAACGCATCTCAGACAAAGTCATAACGCTCTGCAATCGACTAGCAGGCGCGATGGAGGAAGGCCGCGTCCTTGAGTTGGCGACTGTGTTTACAGCTCTCACAATGGATGTCATCACCGAATACAGCTACGGCAAAAGCTATGACGAATTACTCAAGGACAACTTCGCGGCGGAGTGGAGAGCGTTTTTCGCACAGTTCAGCGAAGACAACATCTTCCGTCGTCACGTCCCCTGGCTCTCGTACGTAATGCAGAAGCTACCGGTCAACTTCTTGATGAGGCTGGTGCCCGCCTTCAGACTCCTGCTTGACTTCGAAAGCGAGATGCAAAGCCAAGTCGAAACCATCCTGAATAAGCGCGGCACGGGCGAGAAGGAAAGCGACTGCATCTTCAAAGTGCTTCGCGATGACGACCAACTCCCAGAACACGAGAAATCGGTTCAGCGGTTGACTGACGAGGCTCTGCTCTTGATCGGGGCGGGGACTGTCACGACGGCTGACACACTGGCGTGGACTACGTTTTACATTATCGATACTCCTGGGGTTCTGCAACGACTCCGAGCTGAATTGGCGACGGCGGTCAAATCAAGTGAAGATATGCCGCGTTGGACAGAGCTGGAACAGCTGCCTTATCTGACGGCGGTGATCTCGGAGGGACTACGTTTATCGTATGGGCTCAGCACGAGACTGCCGCGTGTGGCGCACGAGGCGCTGAGGTATGGTGACTGGGTTATACCACCTAGGGTAAGTCATGTTTATAGAACGCGGTTTACCCCGTATGTTGGACTATTTCGATTGGGGCTGTGACAAGCAATGCCCTCTGGGTCCGACCGGGATGCGTTATCCACGATAACACCGATCTGCCGTCGGCCTCTTATCTTGCGAGTCCACACTCAATAGACTGGACGCTCCATCGAACATGGTGACCGGCAGTACAGCCTTCATGAGACTGACTACTCCCAGACTCCTATCAGTTCATCGAGCTACTTCGTGCACATGGATCCTTCAGTCTTTCCCGAGCCGGAAAAGTTCAGGCCTGAGAGATGGATGCAGGATGGCAAAAGGCTCGACAGGTACTTGACCAACTTCAGCAAGGGCACTAGAGGTTGTCTGGGGCTAAAGTAAGTCTCTTGCAAATTGGCACGTGAGTTAGGGGACTAATATGGGGTGTTTAGTCTTGCAAACGCCGAGCTGTACCTCACACTTGGGACTATCTTACGGAAGTTTGACTTTGAGTTGTACGAAACGACGATCGAGGACGTAAGAATGGATAGAGATACTTTTGTCCCGGCAGCTAAGGTTGGGTCGAAGGGTGTGAGGGTGGTGGTTAAGAGCGTGGCGTGAGAGGAATTCTGATTATAGTAAGGACTTCGTGTCAGCAATTACGGCTGCATCAGAGTGTGCGCAGAAGACTAATTTTTAGTCGTACTGTAGTTAGATTTGCTTTCCTTTCTTCTTTATATATTTATTTATAGGGTAGTATTTCTTTACTATATTACTTAACGTAGTTAGTAAGCGAGTAGCGCAGGTAAGCGAGCGGCGTACCTTATTAAGTCTCTAAGCCTTTTATAGCGTATAAATTTATAATACATTAATTTTCTATTAATAAAATAGTTATTCTAAATTAAGAAGTATCTATAAAAGTTTTCTTATATATATAAGAGTTATGCCTAAGCTCTCTATAGTATATATAGCGTACTAAAGCCTTCTAGCTTATACTTAATTACGCTTTACCTTACTATATTTCTCTCTCTAGTTACTACTTAATAGTCTTTTAAGTAATAAAATTCTCTCTTTCTACTTTTAATAAAGTTTCTTACTTCTAAATTTACTTCTTTTTACGTATTTTACGTACTATTACAGCCTTATTTACTCTTTTAAGACTTAAAATTCACTCGCGTATAAGCGCTATCTAATATATTACTCTAAAAGAGCCTCTCTTTAGCTAATTAAGCCTTTTAATAATAAAAGAAGATAATAAGCTCTTATACGCGCGAATTTACTTATAAAGTAATATTAATTAAGTCTTTAGTTCGCGTTAGTTACTTAGTATCTTCGCTTTCTAAATAGCCTCTAGTAGAGCTATTAGTAATAGCGTATAAAGCTTTATATTAAGCTTTAATATTACTATCTCTAGATTATATAAAACTAAGCTAGCGTCTTAAAAGCTTATATAGATATTCTCTTTTATAGTTAACTAGTTATAGATAACGCGGAAGGTTAGTAGAAACTTAAGCTTAATAATATAGTTAATATAATTATAAATAAGACTCTTAACTTAGTATTTATATACTTACTTTAATAGTAAGAAGTAGCTAATATTAAGTAGTTATAAAAGATATAATAAGTATATTAGTATATAAAAAGTATATATATTATTCTTCTTATAAATCTTCTAAAATTTAAGTAAGTTATAACTCTTATAGCTATTAAGTATAAATAACTAATATACGCTTACTTTACGCTTTACTATATACTTAATAAAGTATTATAGCTAAGTAATACTAAGCTTATTTATAGTCTAGCTATTATTACTAAGGCTAATAGTCTAATTATCTAGTATATTATTACTCTTATATTAAGTAAAAAGATAGTATTAGCTAGTAAAAATAATAAAGAGGAAGATTACCTATCTAGTAGCGTTAATTCTATATATTACTATTACTTATTTATAATTACTTAATTAGAGTAGTATTTCTTTACTATATTACTTACTATATTTTTAGTAACGTTCTTCGTTTACCTAACGTTTCTTAACAGTAGAAGCTAATTAATTATAATTCTAATAATATAATAATATTCTAAGTATCTCTTATTCTTTATTAATCTTTATATATAAGCTAATCTTACCTCTAAGTAGTTCGTCTCTCTATAACTTACTACTAAAGTCGTTCTACTTTTTTTAATAATTTACTAGATCTTATAAGCCTATTCTTATTATATTTAAGTATTAAATTTACTTCTTATATTACTTCTTTAGTATCTTCTTTATAAATACTATCTCTTTTACTATAAAATCGCTTACGCTTTTACTCTTATTTAGTCTCTTAAGAAGTTTTATTATAAGTTCTTATAGTAATAAGAGTTAGTTATTAATAAATCTGCGCGTATTAAAGCTTAGCCTATACTTATAATTATAATTAAGAAGAAGGTAGTAGCTAAATATAAAAATATATATATATTAAAGTTTAGAGTTATTACTAGCGTTATTATTATTAATAAATTAGCTATCTACTTTATAGTAAAGTATCTTATAGATATTCTTATTTAAACTTATCTTATATTCGCGGTTTCTGTAAGATTTATTTACGCTTTTAAAGATTAGGTAATATATCTTAGATAATTAATATATCTTATTTAAAGTAGTAATACTAGCTCTTATACTTACTTATAATTTTATTTTATAGTACTCTAGAAAACTTTTCGCTTATAATTATAGAATAACTATTTAATATCTCTATATCTTCTTATTATTAATACTAGAACTTTAGATAAACCTACTTAGTACTTATAGTATACTTAAAGATAGTAGCTTCTGTCTATACTTATTATTAGACTAATCTCTTAAATTACGTTAATTTAGTTAGCTACTATTACTAATACTTACTATTTAAATAACTTCTTTATAATTTTATATACTATAGAGTATAGTAGCTTACTATATTTTTTATTATATTTAGTACTTACGTTACCCGTAATATAGCACGCATAAATACCTTATATATAATTACTTAATTAGATTACTTTTAGCTAGCTATATCTCTTTAAGTCTATAATAACTAGCTAAAAGAATATCTTACTTATAAGAAAGCTAATCTTATTAAAGTTAAAGATATTCTTATTATAGATACTATAAGTAGCCTTTATACGCGTTATAAGCTTAAACTAAATACTTATAGTCTTAGAATTCTTATAAAGAGCTTACTATTAATTATAAAGTTAATTAAATCGTATTATAAGATTATTTATTTAGTTAATAAAGTTTTTTAATTACTTTTAGCTAATCTATTTAGTACTATACTTAGCGAGTAGCTTATTTACTATATCTTATATAGTACTTAGTATAGATATAAAGTCTTATAAGTTTAAGTTAAGTATATATTCTATAATTACCTCTTCTTTTAGCTTAGTAAGCTTTTTTAATTTAGACTTATAATTATATTACGTAGTAACTTTAGTATATTAGTAGTAGAGCGTAGTTTTAGATATACTATAAATAGTAGTAGCGCGTTATTTACTTTATATCTAATTTTAATTAATAGTTAGAATAGTAAGATAGATATCTGCTTTTTTATAAAGTAATTAAGTAAGGTTTAGTTAAGCTATTATAGTTTATAGATAACGCGTTATAGAAAGTTAGTAAAATACACTACTTACTTATCTATACTACTTACTTACTAACTACGTTATATAGTTTTAAGAATTAATTATTAATAAATTTATATATATTAAAGCTTAGTCTATACTTATAGTTATAATTAAAATAAAAGTAATAACTAAATAAAAGAAAATATATATATTAAAGCTTTTAGTACTTACGTTACCTATAATATAGTACGTATAAATATCTTATATATATATTAAAGCTTAGAGTTTTTATTAGTATCTTTATTATTAATAAGCTAGCTATTTACTTTATAAGTTTAAGAAAGAGAAATCTTTATAATTAGTATAATATTAAATATAAGATAATAGAATATAGTAGAAGATTTCTATAGAGTATTATAGCTTACTATATTCTTTACTATATTCTTTACTATATTTAGTACTTACGTTACCCGTAATATAG